>JARHVA010008441.1:382500-432500 GCA_037957365.1 Torreya grandis
TTACGATGTAGCCCATGTTATGTAAATATTTTAGGGCAAAATTTTGGTGGGTTAAGTTGTCATTGGTTTTACAAGTAATTTCATTATCAAGTGTCTAAATATTGATAGTTGAATATTAAATATGACATTTATGTAGTTTAATTTGAACTTTATGAACCATGTTAGATATACTACTAATCATATCACGGTCTTTAGATGCCCCCTAACTTTTTGGGGTAGTGGTAGCATGGTCTACGTTATATGTAAAGTAGTTATTACTGTAGACTTAATTTGCACCCTTGGAGAGCATTCTTCAGGCTGTCTCCTACTAAGATACATAATGAAAACAAACTCACACTATGGGTATCCTATAATGAGGTTGAACCTATGAATAAGCTCAACTTCCTCTTGTATTTATCACATAAACCAATCCTTTGCTTGGAAAAGGGAGAGAAATAAACAATAATTCATGAAGAAAATTAAAAGGAGGTGATGTACAAATATTTTGAACACTTAAAATTATACATAACACACTATTAGAAACTTTTAGAACTACAAATATCACTTTACTCACTCTTTGATTAGCTTTCACATAAGTATTTCATAAAAAGGCACTAACTAGCTATCAATATGGTATGGGAGGGTAGTTGTCCAATTCCAAAATTACCAATAAACTATCTATGGTACTTAAAATTACCTATGAGAGCCATAAAACACTTCATGAAGATGAGAAAAATTAGAAAAAGGTAAAGGAAATCATACATTCACTTAACCACATCAAT
The DNA here is from genome assembly GCA_037957365.1 of Torreya grandis. Taxonomy (NCBI): domain Eukaryota; kingdom Viridiplantae; phylum Streptophyta; class Pinopsida; order Cupressales; family Taxaceae; genus Torreya; species Torreya grandis. The sequence continues at coordinate 383,262 of JARHVA010008441.1, forward strand.
GAATTCATAAGACACACTTTAATTCCACTTGAAAAGGGAGGAATTTAGTCTTTGATTGCATGAAATAGGTGTTGTAGTAAAAATCTCAACATAGACTGGGCATGCCAAAAGTATAAGTGTCCCTTTTATTAAGGGAAAAGTAGGAGATATATAGAAAAAGGGGAAGAGAGCGAGGGAAGTGATCAAACACAAATCAATAATTAATGCCCAACCACTTCTGATTAATTGGCATTAATCTTACCCCTACATATTAACTTTCATAAGCTCCAAATATTATTCAAGCCATTTGATTGGCTTAGAAACACACTACAAGATGAAAATGGGTTGAGGATGGTGAGTCATGATCTATTAGAAGGGAGCAATAGCTACAGACTTTTGAGATTTCATTTAATGTTCTACTTACCTTCTCCAACCTCCATACTCTCCATCTTCTTAATGAGCTTGTAGCACCATGCTTCATCTTGATATGTCCTTTATGTTATAAAATATTCCCTTTGAACTCCTTCATCTGGTATCCATTCAAACATTCCTTTCATAGTCAAAATTCTTACATTACTCCCAAACCTTGAACATTGGTCGAATATAGATGAAAACCAAAATCCTTATTGGTTTTCATATAGTCATAAATTCAATGAAAATTCATAGCCTACCTACTCTCTTGATCATGAATAAGAAGTAAAACTTACATACGAGAGATTTTGAGAGGTTTAGTGGAGATTTAATGGCATCCTATGATTCTATAATGTTTAGCTATGATAACCCATATTGTATTTGATCTTGCATTTATGTATTTGCCTAGTTGGGTGGTGATATATTTTGACCCGATCTGTTTTCTTGCATGGCACTTCCTTGGGTTGGTTATTTCATTTTAGAACCTAATATTTGATGCCTTGGAGATGTGTCTTCATCTTTTTCCCTTCAGACCTTGATGAAATTTTCTCTATTGATCTTCTCAGGAGTCTCTTGGATTTAACCTTCATCATTGGTCATTGATATGCGATTGCTCCCTAGATTGTGCCAATTGGTAGCCCACATTGATATTTATCTCAACTTTTGAAACCATGCCACTTGGCAGTCTCACATGTCTCATATGGATTGTATTGTTAGTCTCCATGTGATTAACATGATTATGCCATATGGTGGCCTCACATGCAATTTGGGATCATTAAATTATTAATTTTACTTGCACCATCAATTAATTTAGGATGGTTAAATGCATATTATCAATATTTTATTTAGATTATCAAATGCACACCATTGATCTACTAATTCAACATGATGGAGACACTAATCAGCAATGTGTTTTAACTCAGGATCTGATGACTTATCTACCTCTTTCTTACTAGTGATCTTTGACCACATGATTAAACATGCATTATAGATCTATATTTGAATTATTGACCTAGTTGATCCCAAACATGGCATTAATTGATTGATATAATCGAGTGAGTTTTGAAACTTTCTATCCCTTTATATCACTCCCATTTTTTGAATCCAAAAATCAATTTCTTATGGCTTTAAATTAACATCCTGGGGCACATTGCACTCTACTAGATCATTTTTGAAGGCTTATGTCTAGAGATAGAAATCTCATCAACACACCAAAATTGTAAGGGATAACCTTAAATTAAAATACGTAATTTTCATATAATTATTTAGCTTTGGTCAATTTCCCAGAGAAACTTATGAAATGTACAATCAAATTGACCTGATCAATCCTCCATGACATGTTATGGTGGTATGGCTCCTTAAAATCACCAAATTCACATTTTTTATCCTTATTAAAGTGTTTCAAAAGGTTTTAACTGAAAAGTGATAGGATCATGGATTTTGTCTTCTATCTCCCTAGGTATAGGTGAAATTTCATATGTGGGCCAAATCTGAGCAACATTTCTAGTGACTCAACTAGGAAGCATGCATGTTATGCTTGAGAACCATATTAGTTGCCTTATTTGATCCATTAGGAAAATAGAGCCACAAGACTTTCTTCCCCATTGATGTTAAACTGATAGAATACTTTACTTTTCTAAAAACTCTTTTTATAGCAATAAGGACCACAATAAAAATAATAATAATGTGCCCAAGGCACTTAGCAAATAGAAACACAAAACTAAAATGAATGTGTACAATACACTTAGAGGAAAACATAAAAAACTACTTTAATATATATAATGGATACAAACATACAATTATTTTTCTCCTAGATCAAATGGGAAACATTTAGCATCATTCACTTGTAATAGACTATGATGGAAAATACCTTGTTTTTTAGGCACCAAAACTAGTGAACCAGGTTGTTTGATCGACATTCTTATTAACATGCTCTCTATTGTTTGAAATGGGATAAACACATCTCCAATCTAAACATACTAGTCCATTTATTTAAATATCACTTCATTTTATACTATAGGAACACTTGTGGTCATTTCACTTGATGGCTCTTTTGAACCTGAAGGTTGACTATCCATATTTACACAAAAGAGTTCTAACTCATCCCAAAAGGCAACTTATTATTGATCATTTTGTAGCAAAGGTGGTCATATAAGGCTATAATTTTGACAAATATTATTTAAATATGAAAACATCAGTACACCTTCAAGTGATATTTCACTTCATGATTGATCAATTGTTACAATGTTATTCACCCATAGCTGACTGAAGTGGCATATTTGGCTCTAAGTAGCCTCTTGATGAGTTTCTACTTGTTCATCCACCACTTGTATCTCATTGAATGGGTCACTAAGACTGCCTCAAATTACCTTAGCCAACTCATAATTACTTGATAACAATAAATAGATTGATTTTAATACTTTAAATAAGTCTTAATAGTTATATTATTCCACCATTTATTGTACATTTGAAGCATCATTAAGGACATCTAGTTGAAATTATACTAAATCAATCTACTCATCCTCACATACATCTAATCTATGGTAGAAAGATTGGTCTTCCTCTTCTATATAGAAGGGAAGCCCATGATTGAAACCAAGGTCCAATGTATCATGATTTTGATGTTCTTCATTGGTATGGACCTCAAACTATACCATTCGAGCACTTGATATGTCTCCTTCATCAACCTTTTAAATATTTCATCTTGTTTTTTAAACTGTAATTGAGGGTTGATTTTACCAACCAAGGTCCAAAAAATCACATTTGTCCTACTCAATGTCTAATTTACCTTACTATGGATCTAACCAATTAGGGATACCTTCACTTGACACCTAATCTTGAAATGAACCAACCTCTCATATCTAGTTCTAATACTCCTTTTAATCTATGTAGAATAGATAGTTTGTAGTCTATTCAAGGTCTCCCTCATGCTTAGCTTTAGGATTGCCTTCTTTAGGTCCTAATTAATTAGTGTTAAAGCCATGCCAAGAAGGCTATTCCAAACCTAATATTTCCTCCTTTAAATAAATTGGGCTGCCAATCATGATATCCTAATCATAGACACTTATATTGTCATCTTGTGACTCACCTATGATTGAAATATCCTCCTCTATCCTTTTTATAATAGGTTATATCTCTAATAGGGAAATGGTGGGAGGGTGAAAACATTCACCTTGCTTGTAACTTAAGAGAGCATCTTTCCAACTAGGGATTTTGAAGGATTTTTAGGTAGTTATTAGGGAAAGGAAAAAGTGTCTTGAAAATATTTTATAGAAAGCTCATTGAAATGAGCTATGGTTTATTGATTCACTTCTTGAAAAACTAACTCTCACTCCTCCAAGATTGCTTCTTGGATTGTCTCAACTAGCACCTCTTCTTTCGTCTTTATACCCTCCTTGACTGATTTCCATGAGGGGAATGTATATGTCTTATCCACCCTTTCCTCTTATTGAATGAGTATAGGATAGGGTAGTTTCACAAGAGAGGGTACGGCACATTTAGGGTCATTGGAATGGATTCATGTTCATCTGCTGAATAGCCTTTAATAATGTGCATGACTCTTCAGAAACATGAGTTTTGACAAGGTGGACTAAGGGATTGGGTTTGATTAGAAATAGGATTAGGAAACGGTAATTAGGGTCTAGGGTTGACTTCTCTCATTCATAAGAACAACTGATAGTTAGTTTCTTTGATGTCTTGGTCTTGCCTAACTAATTACTCTTTTTGAAACTTGAACTCTTGCTCCTAAAGAAAATCTTTGAGTTAGATATTTTATTTTTTCCTATAATACTCTTCCACCCTATAAATATCTCTCTATTCTTTTTCAATGTCAAGTTTCATCCCCCTAAGACTCTTTCCTGGTTAACTAGAGATAGACAAACTCTAACAAGGTTGACATGCTAAATCTTGAGAGCTACTTCAGGTAAAGCCATAAACATTAATAATTTGATAATAATGGTAAGGAATGAGAGAACATGCATTTTTATAAAATGAGTGACAATACATACACAATAATTATGATTAGGCACTTTAGCTAATTATGTTAGGCTAATTAATAGTTGGAGTCTTTATTGATGCTTATACGCATGCCTCCAAAGGCTTATTGGATGGAGAGAGCACTAAAAATATTCATTTAGTGAATAATGTGGTCCCATAAGGCATGCCAAAAAGTGTTTGAGACTTAATTTGCACCCTTGAAGAGGTTTTTTCAAGATCTCTCCAACTAAGCCAAAAAATGGGAATAACCTTAGGCTATGGGTATCTTATAGTAAGGTTGAACCTTTGGAAAAGGTCAGATTCCTCCTAGATTTATCACCTAAATAAATCTCTTTCTTTGAAAAGGGAGAGAAATAGACAAAAATTCATGAAAACATGTAAATGGAGGTGATGCACCAATATTTTTAAGACTTATAGTTGTATATAACACACTATTAGATACTTTTATACCTACAAGTATCACTTCACTCACTCTTTGATCAGCTTTGACATAAGTATTTTAAAAAAATGCACTAAATAGCTATTAATGTAGTATGGCAATGCAATTATCCACTTCTAAACTAACCAATAAATTATCTATCCCAGTTAGAATGACCTATGAGAGCTAGAAAACACATCATGGAGGTGAGAAAACTTATATAAATGTAAAGGAAAGCATACATTCAATTAACCACATAAATTATTTCATAGGACACACATCAATTCCACTTGAAAATGGATGAATTTAGTCTTTTATAAAATCAAATAGGTGTTACAGTATAAACAATGGCATACCATAGGCATGCCAAAAGCATAAGTGCCCCTTCTATTCGGGGATAAATAGGAGATAGATAAAAAAATGGGAAGAAAGAGAGGGAAGAAAGTAAAGAGAAATCAATAAATGAGTCAAAAATAATTTTGATCAATTAACATTCATCTTAACCTTACAAATTAACTTTCATCAACTTTGAATAGTCTTCAGGCCCTCTGATTGGATTAGAAACACACTAGAAGACAAAAACAAGTTGAGTATGGTGAGTCATGATCTATTACAAGGGAATAGTCTCAAAAGACTTTTGAGATTTCATGGAATGTTCCACATGTCTTATCAAAACACCAAACTCTCCATTTTCTTAATGAGCTTCTAACACCATGATTCATATTGATATGTCCTTTGCATTATCAAATAGTCTCTTTTAACTCATTCATCTAGTGTCCCTTATGACATTACATTTAAATTAAAAAAATTCCATTAATCCCAAACTCGGAACATAGGTCCACCATAGATGAAAAGAAATCCCGTTATTGGTTTTCATATAGTCATAACTTCAATAAAAATACATAGCCTGCCTAGTCTCCCAATAATGAACAAGACATAAAACTTACATTTAAGATATTTTGAAAGGTTTAAATGAGATTTAATGACATCTTATGATTCTAGAGAGTTTACATCTAGTAACCCAGATCATAATTGATATTTTATTTATCTATTTTCCTATGTAGTAGGTGATTTATTTTGACATGGTATGTCTACCTATGTGGCCTTTCCTCATGATGCTTATTTCATTTTAAAACTTGACAATTGATGCCTTGGACACATGTCTTCATCCTGTGCCCCCATGACACCTGATCAAATTTTCTCTGTTGATCTTCTTGAGAGTATTCCATATTTGATATTAATAAAAAATTATTCATTTATGATCATTATCTAGATTGTGCCACTTGGTCACCCCACATTGATATTTATCATTGGTAGTTCCATGTGCCTACTATGGACCTTATTATCAGTCTCCATCTGGTTAATGTACTTACACCACATGGTGGCCTTGCATGCAATCTCATATGATTGACTTCTTGACTTAACTCACACCGTCAATATATTTAGGATGGTTAAATGCATTCCATCAATATTTGATCTAGATGATCAAACATACACCATTGATCTATTAATTCATCATGATTAAGACACTTGTCACCAATGTGTTCAAACTCAAAATTAGTGGACTTATTGACCTCTTACTTTCCATTGATGTTTAACTTCATGATTGAATGCATGCCATAGATCTGTATTTGACTTATTGACCAAGTTGATCTCCCATGTGCCATTTATATACTGATCTAATTGAGTGAGTCTTTGACACTTGACAACCCTATAGATTACTTGCATTTTCTTAATCCAAATGGCTATTTCATCTGGCTTTAAATTGACATCCTCAGGTATATCATACATTGCTACATCATTTTATAAGTCTTATATCTTGAGATATAAAACTCATCAAGACACCAAACTTGTAGGGGATAACCTTTGCACAAAATACATTATATTTATGTAATTATTCATCTTTGGTCAAATTCCCAAGGATACTTATGAAATGCACAACCAAAGTAACTTGTTCATTATCACATGACATGTTATGATGGTATGGATCCTTAAAATCACCAAATTCACACTTTAATTTTTCTTAAAGTTTTTCAAAAGTTTGCAAGTGACAAGTGATAGGATCATGAAGCTTGTCTGTTCTCTCCCCATATCTAGGAAAAGTTTCATATATTGGCCAAATTTGGCCAATAGTTATTGCCACCTTGAGTACAAGAGGAAGAAAAGATAGAGAAATCTATAATAGGAGAGTGGTTATGGTTTTGGTAATTCTTAGTCATAAATTCCTATAATATAAATAAATACAAGTAGAAGGATGAATCGTAAAAATCAAAGGGAACATTAATAAAAAAAAGTAAGGTCTAAGAAACTAAAATGTTAAAATATGAAACCCTAAAAGGATGAAACCCTATAGGTAACACAATTAAATTAATATACAAGTTCAAAAATATGTTTTAACTTAATATCAATTTAGAAACTTTAATAGGATAAAAACTAGTATGTCATTTAAGATTATTAAATATGACACTTAAGCAAGAATCTGAATGTAAAATATTGAAATAGATGGAATGATTTGAGAAGTGGCATATGATAAATATAATAAGTAAAACAAAGGGATATAATTTTTACATTTATGATTATCTATGTTACTATGATTAAATACTGATCATGGAAAACTAACTAAAGTAAGAATGTGGTTTGTCCAAGTCTAGAACAATGCTTTTATTTGTGTAGGGTTTATTCCATTATTGTTGGGTCAATATTGACTATCTATATTGAATTATAGTGGTTGATAGTGACCTGCATATAAAATAGATTATGTGAACATATTTTCAAATTCATTTTTCACTAAAATATCCATATGTGTGATTATAAACTCTAATGATACACACAACTCTATAAATGAAGACCCTTCACATTAAAACCCTAAGTGTCCATGTCCAAAAAAAAAAAAAAAATTGGGAAGTGTAATGAGTTGAGTTGGTTCCAATCACTCCTACTAATTATTTTTTTTTGTCTATATATATGATACTTCATAGATGGAAATAAAGCAACATGTAGTCTTACCACCTAATATGATTGGGAAAATATGAAATTTATCTATATGAATGGAACTAATAATTTGGGTTTGATACATTAAAATTATTCCTTTGACAATGATTTTTTTAGGATTCAAAATGGGATGTGGGATGATTTTTTTTTTTTAATTTTCAAGTATTTAGTACTATGGTAGTTGTTTTTTACATGTAATAGTGTATAGTTGAGTTCTAGATAAGTGTCAAGCCCCCTATTAAGTGAAACCTTTATATATCTATATATATATATATATATATATATATATATATATATATATATTTCATAAGGGTTTGTACATCTACTTATTTTGTTATTTTAATGATAAATCACCCAAATGAACTCTTATATATATATTTATATATATATATATATATATATATATATATATATATATATATATATATATATATATAGGGTTTGTACATCTACTTATTTTGTTATTTTAATGATAAATCACCCAAATGAACTCTTATATATATATATATATATATATATATATATATATATATATATATATATATATATATATATATATATATATATATATAAGAGTTCATTTGGGTGATTGATCATTAAAATAACACAATAAGTAGATGTACAAACCCTAATGAAATATTTAATTCAAAAATGTAGTCATTTATGTGAAAGGGATGGTAAAATCAAGCTCATGTCAATATTGACTAGAAATGTTGACCCTGTATAATAGTAACCACCAATGCACACGAGGACTAAATTAAAGGTATGGGATGTTTGTATTTACTAATAATACAGGTTTTAAAAAAAATTGGGGTAAATAATACATAATTTTGATTTATTTTTTAGTATTAAACAATTCGATGATAAAACTCCTACACTATCCTTTGTATTCTTTGTTTTAATTTTTTAGAGAAGGTATTTCGTGGAATATTGTCTATTAATATTAAATACTTTTGTACAAGTATATAGTATCTTGAATTAATTTATATCAAAGACCTATCTTATCATTCTCATGATGGATTGGTTTTTTAGATGTCTCCAAACTATCTATAGGATATTTTAATTGAGATCAAAGTTAATTTTAAGAGCCCATGTTGGAAACCCCATTAAGTTTTTTTAGGTGAATCAAATTCACATCCTTGGCAAATCTAAGTGTCTCTAGAGAAAAAAATCCTTGTTAAGTTTTTTGTACAAATGCCCATCAATGTTATGATGGGTAATAACATACCCCACTTGGTAGCATGTTATTGTGTGACACCATGGAAACACTCAATGATACACTACAACATGGTGCATATTGTGACCCAACACTATACTACATCCCAATACCATATCACTGGTAAAGGAGATATGTTGCTTGTCAACACTATGATACCATGTTGTAACATGCTATATTGTGATAAAAATATCCTATCATTCGGCACTATTTTGCTAGTTGGAGCTATGTTATTAGGCAAAAGCATGTTACTAGGCAATATGAATATATTATTGATCATCACTATGTTACTGGGTTACAACATGTTACTAGGAAATAATTATATATTATTGATTGACACTATGTAATTGGGTTCTAGCCCCCAACCAAGTGACTTTATACTATCATTTGAATGTATGGTATTGGGCTATTATATTTATTAGCATGTTATTATCATCTGCCTATATGATATTAGGTGGTAGCATGAAGCCACCCCATGCCATGTCTCTACTACCAGGTGGTAGCATACCAAAACATGATCATATCTTACTCATCACACAAAGTTGTTTCTTTTATTTACCTTATAACTTATAAATACCCCCATGGCCCTTAGTTTTGCACTTTATTCTTAAGTTTTTCTCATCCCATTCTCTTTTGTTCAAAATTTGAAAACTAAAAAATCTTAATAGAAATATAAATGGATTTAGATTCCATATAATAAGTTATAATCCAAAATATGATTTTCAATAATTTATTGTGTCTAGACTTCCTCAAGTTGGTGGAGTAGTTAGAAGCATATGTTAATTGGATAGATGCATGCAAAATCTGAACCCTAGTCGACATGCCTCAGTATGACACTACGTCTAATTATAAGTTGATATGATCACTAGTTTCTTATTATAATTATATTGAGACCTGATTCTATGTGTGTTTTAATACTAAATTTATATCCTTTGGCACCTCTCTATTAGATATCCATAGTTTAATAAACCTTCCAAAATACAATTCAAAACCTGTTAATACTAAAGTTTTATTATTTGATGAAGACAAAAAGTATTTAGAGTCTGTCTAAAACTTAGTAATAGAGCTAGTTGGTAAGTGTTAATTTTATTATTGATATGAACATTTTTTATTATTCATGAATCATTATTATTAGTTTTATGTAATAACTACATGTTTTCTACATTCATTTAAGATAATCAGCCCAAAAGGGGAATCCAAATGGAAAAAATATACAATCCACTTCTAAAATCCATTGTGAATTTATTCCAAGCCAAAAAAGTTCTATTGGAAAGAGTAGTGAAAATTACCTTCTGGGTTATTTACTACATTATTCATTCTCTGTCTGGGTGAAATATGACAGGTGTACTGTTATATCAAGCATGATTAGTGATGAGTTGAATCATGATTTTTAAAAGTAGACATCCATCATTTCATCTTTCAATTTTATTTTGGCCTTGTATTATGAGTCCTTATATGATATACAAACAACAACAATTCTCACTACCCTCCATACAAAAATTACATCTAATTCTTTCCCCATCGATGAGCATTAGGTAAGTTAAGCTTTCAAAATAATTAGCTCTGTTGCTTTATACTTATTTATATTATAAAATTTCATAGTTTTTCAATTTTAATAGATAATAATGCATGTTTATGGCACAAGAAAATAGACAACATTGAAAGGTCAACATACTCTTGCGATCTCTAGTGATATTGAGTCCAAAGTGTCTTTGTTTAATTCATTCCAAATTTCTAAACGCCTAAGGCTTGATTCTATATCCTCTCCACTTGTAGGTTATCCTCCCAAATTTTGATTATTATTTATTTCCTATATTATTTCATGGGAAAATTGTCTTTCATATTAGTTTATTAATGTATTTATTTTTCGTAGTGGACTCTCAAACCGTTGTCGTTGAGGATTGTTCCCAACAAAACATTCAATGTTTGCCACCTTGCATCTTTTTTTTTGAATTAAAGTTTCTTAAAATTGGATAGTTAGGTAACTAGATAGTTTACTCATTTTTAAGTTAAAACCACCACTATCACTCTAAATAGAACTATTAGAATGGAGGAGCCAATCTACCCAACTACACGTAATAACTATTTCATTTTGACTTTGTATTGATTTGTGTATTTGAATTTACCATTTTTGAATAGTTTTTTGTTTTGTAGGTCACTTAAATATATGAGGAGAAGTATGCCACCACCCTCACCAACCACCTAGACTTAGAGAAGACCTCCCTACATAGAGCCGAGGAACCCTAGAAATTTTATTATCTAAATTCCCAAATTTCTCTCTTGGTGGTGTTTCTAGTGTAAAGGGACTTACATGTTTGTAGCATATTGATCTTTATGAAGAGTATCTCAGTATTAAAAGTGGGGTCCCAAATGGTGGCGAATTCAATCCACATGATTTTGTTCAATTTTCTAATGTGCCTATAATAGAAGTGTCTTCCACCTCTTCCTTGTTTACCTCACCCACCACTAATAATTTGATTGTGTGATGATTCCATTACTAATAATCCATTGGATAATTTAGTTTTAGAAAATCTACTTGATAATATCAAGGAGGGTGTTATTAGTAAGTTTAATGCTTTAAAATAATGAGAGATAAGGGGAAAAACATTAATAAAGGAAATCAATACCGATTTTCACAATCACTCCTAAAGAATTACTTTGTTTTCAATTATGCAAAATGAATCCTCAAAGATTGATTCTTTATTCCATCAAGCTCATCCTGGGTTAATTTTTGTTAATAATGTTTACAATGATAATGTTTTAAAAATTATGATAAATAGGGTACAAAATTTAAATGCAAATTCCTAGGCCTATTTCAATAATGGGGCTAGAGAGATAAACCTTGTTATCATTGACCAAGTAGATAAGGAAAAATCTTTTGTAAGTTTTCATTATTTATAACATGTACTCTTGCTATTAAAATTTTTATGTACTTGAGTATTATATATTATTTTTGAATTGTAGGAAAAATATGAAAATTAGAAGAAAGAAGCACAACTTCTTAATGTCCTTTTGAAAAATAACTACAAAAGTATAACCTCAGTGATTACATTTAAGGAAAATATTGTTATATTAAATAAATAGAACAACACTTTGAAATTTTTTGTTAATGAGCATAATATGGATCAAAATATTTTATTGAAGAAAAAAATAGATGCATATCTAAGTATTCTTTCAGCTAGCGATGCAAGAAATGAGGAGAGAAAATATTTAAAATAACATTTATTCTATAGAGGATCTTCTTATGGAAGGGGTTGTTAGGGAGAGCATACATGCATGTAAGTAGAGTGGAGTTTATGTGGAGGGTAGTTCCATGAGAGAAATGGGTGGAGAATATTTTGTTTGAAGATGTGAGTTTGTTTTTAAAAATTTATAATGTTCAAAATGATTAATTTCTATTCATGATAATTTATTATTGAAAACACTTATTTTATTCAACATTATACCTATCAATGTCAAATGATATATATTACACTTTATGTTTGAAACACCCTTAGTTTGTAAGTTTATGATTTTAAATTTGTTGTGTGGTTCAACATAGTTAGCTTTAAATATTTGATGGTTTAGCATAGTTAACCTTAGTTGTGCTATTTTAAAAAGTCTTGGTTAAATATATTATTTAAATATTATTTAGTCTTAACTATTTTGTAGGCAATGCTCAAAATGACTGATAACTATTAAACACTTATGTTTAAATATATCATGGTCTGGATTGTAAATGTTATATAGTATTTAATTAATAGTTTGGTATTTAATTAAATAATACTTCAAAACACTCTTGGTTTGTAATTTAATCATTTTAAATGTGTTGTGTGGTTCATCATAGTTAGCCTTAAATATTCAATGACTATGCTGTTATATTAGTTGTACTATTTGAAAAAGTCCTGGCTAAATGTATAATTTAAATATTATTCAATCTTAAATATTGTAGAAGTAATGTTCAAAATGAATGAAAACTATTAAACACTTATGTTTAAATGTATTGTGGTCTGGATTGTAAATGGTTTCTAGTATTTAATTAATACTTTGGTATTTAATTAATTAATACTTTTGAACACTCTCGGTTTATAAATTAATTACTTTAAATGTGTTTTATGTTATAGCAGTGTTAGACTTAAATATTCAATGGTTATGATGGTATAGTAATTTTCCAATTTGAAAAAGTCCTAGTTAAATGTATTATTTAAATATTCTTCAATCTTAACTATTCTAGAGGCAATGTTCAAAATAACTAATAACTATTAAACACTTATGTTTAAATGTGTTGTGGTATGAATTATAAATGTTTTCTAGTATTTTATTAATTAATACTATGCACTTTAAATTTATTTTTTAAACTGGTAAAGATATAATAATTGTTACATTATATCTGACACACTCTTGGTTTATAATTTTATGATTATAAATGTGTTGTGGTCACCATCAAACGTAACGGATATCCTTAAATATTTAATGGTTATATAAGTTTTACTATTTAAAATACTCAAAATTATAATAGGGTGAGTAAAGTACTTAATTCCAATCTAATAAATAAGTATTGATAGACTTTTTACTATCAAAGTTCCATAATTTTTAATTTGAGAATGAAGACATGAGTTCTAATTGACTCTTAATTAATCCATAGAGTTTAAAAATCTTGAAATTTATTCACATGCATGAAATGAATTACATAATTAAATTATTTAAACATGAAAAAATATGAAGTATTTTATAAAATAGTAATTTATATACTTATCAAACTAAAACTCGAGCAATTAAAATAATGCTCGAGAAACTTGCTCATCATAAGTGTGATTTGCATCAAACATGCGAGTGCCATATTCATTATCGGTATTTGTATCCTTTGTATTTGTCTATGTATTACTAACACCTCTTATTTCAACTAGAGAACTCCATGTTTCTAGTGCTCTATAATAAGGCAACTTGTCCACAGATTAACATGAAATATAGAGTCTCAAGATTTTTATCTAATATTTTTATAATTTTTGACTTCATAAAAGATAATGCACTAAACACTCTCTCATAATCTAAAAAACCCAAAATTGTTTTTGTATTAAAAGTTAATATAATCTAAAATATTCATTAATACTATTTTGTAAGACATTGTTAGGATAATGTGTTTTCCATATCCATGTAATTGCACCATGTTCAATTGGGTCACATAAACATTCAAATTGATCCATCACTATAAATCTAAACTATGTTGAATGAGAGATTAGTAATTTTTTATTTCAAATACCGTTAATCTCAAATCTATTCACCTTTATAGATTTACAGAAATGCTTAATAATTGAACCCATGTATTTTTTAAATAAATGACTAATTTATTGTTGACTATTAACACTATTCCCAAAAATAAGATTCACAACACCCATGCCCTCCAATAACTCATCCATTTAAAAACATTATCTAAATTTAGTAGATAAACATTGTGAGATTTGGCCTAATTTAATTTGCATTTTAGATAAAACAATATCATATAGTAGATGTGTTACAGGTACATCTTTAAGATCAACTCCCACAACTTCATGTCTTCTATATCAAGTGTACATTAGAATCTCATTATCATATACCATGACACAAAGATGATCATTGATATTGAATTTAAAATATATCTAAGGATTCTAATTTTTTTTCAAAATTTGCCATGTTCTAGAATTAGGTCCATGAAAGCTTTCATTTGATGTGTATAATATATCTAAAAATTGACATACATATTTTATCAAATGTATGAAGTCGACAATATAGATAGATATTTCCTGGGGTTGTTTCATTAAATAGTTGATATACATCAACATTGTCATAATACTACAAGTCAATAATATTTTGAAATATGTTAAATGACGTAACAAACCTTTTTCCCTATCAACTTCCTTACATTATTTATACATAGAACCTATTAAAGATGGATATTACTCAAAAATTTGGTATATAGGGTCTTACATGGAAATCCATCTCATATCAACATCTTTCAGTACTGTTTTACCATTAGTCACCCCAGTTGACAATTTTTGAAACTCCAAAAATTCTTTTGGGGTGCTTGACATATAGGTATACAAGTCATGAATGATCTGTTCTAATTTTATGACATTACCAAATGTTTTAATGATTTTATACGTAATATTCATCTTATGATCCATATAATGAATTAGAATCATAAATGGAGAAGTTATTATTTAAATATGAACACCAAGACTAATTCTATGCCCTTGCATCACTTATGCACCATCAGTGCCAACACACACTAGCTTTGTATTTATGACATAATCATTCATCCCATATTTATCTCATAAAATGGATATAACCAATTTATGAAGGTTTTTTGCACTCCAATTTCCTACCATTTTATGGGCAGCTAATAGATGAGATTACCTTGCATAATTTTCCAAAGTATAAACATGTATGCAAATCCGTGATGTGCTTTTAATTGTAATGACCTCATCGATGGACAATGATATAAATAGTGATCTCTTAACACTTTCTTTCAAATATTCATTCTCAACCATTTCTAAACATTTTTCCATTTCCAAAGCACTAATATGCAACCAATGTGATTATGGACTATCAAGAAGCTCATTATGTTGAAACAAAATCTTATTATCTAGAAAATCAAAAATTGGTCTACCCTTTGTTAAAATGTGGAAAATAGTAAAGAAATGTACGTATTTTGTCATAAGATTGGATTGCATAAATTTTCCAGATTGAGATTTGATTATTCCTTCTTTCTTAGCAAAATGTTTTTGTCATTTTTTATCTTTTTTGTATTCATGTGCATATCTTACATGCAGGTATTCTTCTCCATTTTTCTATTTATGTGTTCTTGTTATCTATCCATATGGATGCTTCATACATATATGTATTTTCTCACAATGTTTCTCAATTGTGTCCAATTTAAGTTTTACTTTGTGTTTTTTTTAAAGTTTTCAACTGCATATTATACATCTACATTCTACTAGAGTTTCATTACCATTTTTGGTTCTATACATTCTATAAATGTATATTTTACAATTCGATCAAATTGAAAAGACCTTCCTATTATCCATGTACTTATCTTCATCCATCAAGTTTTTTTATTGTAATTTTTAACTAGAATTGATGTCTAAAAAAAAAACAATTCTCTTCTCAAGTGCCAAGAGGAGTGTCTTCTAGGGGTGACATCTCATTAATAAAATCTTCAAGTGGTGAGATGTTATTGAGATTAGTCCTTTCTAATGAAATAATATCAATACTAGTGGTGATTTATGAATTGAAATGGTTTTCAAATTATTCTACAATTAAAAAGAAAAATTAAAGATTTATTTCTAAAAAGTTTTAGAATTAATTATATTTGGAGTGCATGCCATTTATGTAGTCTTCTTTCTTGGGTTTCTAAAATAAGATAATATGTTCAATTTTATTAATATTTTTTGTGGTGTTTTACCCTTACCATTACCACCTGAAACCATTTTAACTAAAGGAGGATGCTATAGGACTCAAGATGCAAATGGGCATTTATAGTTGGGAAGGCACTGTTAGGGGACAACAATTAGGTAACGTTAAAATGTATCTAGACAATAGTAAATAGAAACACAATGCAAGGGGTGGTAAAATGGTACCAGGTGGTAAAGTGTTTCTAGGTGGCACAATATGTTTAGGAGGTACAATGCTATTAGGTGACACACTATGGTTAGGTGGCATAGTGTTGTCAAGTAGTAGAATGTAGTCAAGAAACATAATGCTGTTAGATGAAAATATTCAGGTGATATAGTGTGTTATTAGGTGATAATAGTTAGGTATAATAGTGTACTATCTGATGGCACTAGTGAGGTGGTAGAGAGGCACTTGTAGGGATGCAATTGAGCAGTTACAAGAATACTGTTGGACAGTCTCAAGGATTAAGAACATGGTAGTGAGGTAAAGAAAGAGACCTCTATGTTAACCCTTGTGAAATATGTATTATATATAAAGTAAATTATGTGGATGCCCCCATAATTATTCTAAATGATTGGCCATCTAACCCTTAAATAAAATTACATTCCAAAATTTTAGGTAAATGGGCCCTATGTACCACTCCTAAAAATTGCCAAATATAATTTCTTAAAAGCCAAATATTTATGAATTAATGAATACTCACCATAAAAATTTACCTTGATCTAGATAGGTCATTTTAGTTTAGTTTTAATCTTTTTGGGGAAAAAACTCATACTTGTGTGTTTATATTTTAATGAAACACTCTTCAAGGCATTTCTTAGTGAATCTTTTCTTGATATAATTATTATATTATTAAATAATTTTTTCATGATTATATATGCATACCCAATACGTACCTCTCCTAGAGTTTCATATATTCTACTCGAATACCACTGCATATGTATGTAGGGTTGGGACCTAATTTTTACCAAATCCTTGTATTATCATTTTTATGCTAGACTAAATTTTGAAATATTTCTAAATTATCACTTGGTTCTTATCATGTAGATAATGTTTCCCATTTAAATTTTATTAATTTAAGAGAATAGAATTTATATGTTGGACATTGCATTCTAGAAATACCAGTTTTAACAATTTTTGTAGTATTTTTATTTGTGTCCATAAAGATGTGCCCATGCGACAAGGCCTTTTATTCTAGTTGATGCTTCATTAAAAATAATTTGGTTCCCTATTATATGATATAATATAATACCATTAAATTATGTTTATGTTATATTATATCATTAACATAATAAATTATATTATATCTTATATATAATTATATAATATTAAATATAACTATAATAGTATAATATTAATATTTCTTAATCCTAGTTTTATTTTCATAATAATAATATATAATAATTATATTAACATTTTTACTATATAAAATAATTTCTATAGTTATACAATAATATAATTTACGTATTTATTTATTAATAATCATAATGTGTGTGTACTATATGTACACACACACACATGTATGTGTGTGTGTCTATATATGTATGTATATATATGTACACACCTATATATATGTGTGTGTGTGTGTGTGTGTGTGTGTGGGGGCTCGCCCGCACATGTGCATACATGTGCGTGCATGCGCATGAACACATGCATACACATATACACATATATGTGTCAATTATTCATCTCATGGACTAAGTTTTTAAATTTTATTCTTAAACTTATTACATTTATACCTTATCCATTGATGGTAATTTTTTGGGGGAGAATAAATGAAATTTTCTATTTTATTAGATATTAATATGCATTATAGGATGCATATTTTTGTTTATTGTGTTATTAAACCATGCCAAAAATTATTTTATTTGTCATATAATAGTTCATTAAATAAACATAATGTTATCCAATAATGCATTATTCTTGTGACTTTTTTGCATAATTAAATTATGCCTTGATCCAAGCATATGAAAAATATTTTTTCATTTTTTTTATTATTATAAAATCTAAAAAATATCTTAAATCTCATTTGAATTACTTTGACATAAAAATGTTGGAGGTAGTAGGTTGAGTTTAGTGATAATTATGTGCACACAATATATTTGTGCATTTATGTGCATGCAACCAAACCAACTTGCTGAGATGAATTTTTGTATATACTTTCTCAAGGTTAAATATATAAATACTTACCTTATAGTTTGAATTATGAGCTTTACATATTTTATTTTTCTTTATTTAGTTTTCTCAAATTTTAATGATACATTATTTTGTTAATTGTAAGTTTATTATTTAAATAGATGATATTAATTTTATTGATACATTTTAATGATCATGTATTGATTTAGAAAATTTCTTGATGTTTTATCAACCAATAAGCAACCTTATTATATGGCTCATAAAAGATGCATCAAACGAAGATAATTTTATTTAATACAATTATTTCCAAACACTATAAAAACAATAAATATGAA
Source organism: Torreya grandis (assembly GCA_037957365.1). Lineage (NCBI taxonomy): Eukaryota > Viridiplantae > Streptophyta > Pinopsida > Cupressales > Taxaceae > Torreya > Torreya grandis. Next base: position 402,154 of record JARHVA010008441.1, read on the forward strand.
ATATATTTTTGTTAATTTATGTTGTTATTTTAATTCTCATGAAGAACTTGTATGTTGGCTAGAAGTCTTTGGTCATAAAATGCTATATGTATAAATTTTATTTTGGTGAGAAGTTGCTTGTGTCTAGAGTAGGGTCATCCATTTGTATGCAAACAATAAAACTAGCCTTGGAATATGATGATTCCCTTATTTTCTATGCATTATTTATATTTTTAAATTAAAATGATAAAAAATTATATTTTAGATTGAAAAACAAGCTTGAATTATTAAATTTATTCTCATGTTTCACTTTATAGTGAATATTTTAGTGTCTATTTAATGGATACATTTTTCACCTCAAATATCTAAATTTTTCCATTGAAAGAAGTTTTATGTTTGTGTTGCGATTATTTTTAAATGATCAACAAGTGAAGGCCTTTAAATTACCGAATATATTGTTTATGACTATTTTTTAATTATAATAAAATCATGTACAAGATCTTGATAAATGCATGGCATCGGTTTTCTAGCTTAGAATATAAGAACATGAGCCTTCATTGAATCTAGAAATAATTGTGTGTTGATGGAATTATTAGCAAGATGATACCTCACCCAAAAAAAATCCATGTTTATGGTAGGTTATGTTGAAACATCCTATTTTTAGTTTCCTAAGAAGAAGATCATCCTTGTAATACTAAATTGATAAATGGGTTTATGCCAAGAACATTGGATTCGATTAATTGATTATGTGAAACTGATTAAGTTTCAAATGCATATTTTATTACATATTTTATTTATTTTTTATTTAACATAATTATTTTGAATAGTTATAATACCTTTTAAATTTTAATTAAAAAATTGTAGTCATTATTTTTATATTAATAATATTAAATTTTTTTATTAAAAATATAATATGATTATTCATAACCTTTTGATGTAGGCAAATAATACTCAATAATTTACATCTAAATTAGTCATTTAATTAAAACAAAATTTCCTTATTAATGATAAAATATTGAATTGATGCGTCTGTCCTTTATTTATTAAAATCAGAATCAGCTTGCATGTTATTTATACTGGATAGATATGAATAATAATAATCACAATTGTATAAGCATAACTTTATTTTATTCAGTATTTTAAAAAAAATTGGTTGTTAAAAAGTAATGTATTTTAAAGGGGGTGATAAGTGATTGTTTTTTATAAAATAATAATGTGAGATGATCTGATTTGAATTAAAATTAACTTTTAACATTAGTTTTATATACAACCCAATAGAGTTTTGAAGAATCGTTATGTGACACATTATTAATTTATTTTTTAGTTATATAATTGATTAAATAATATAAAATAATAATATACTGGGTATTTTTTTCTAATCTAATGTTATTATAATTATAGAAGACCTGTCAAATATGATATTGTTTTAAATGGTTATTTTTTCAACTAACTTGAATAGTTAGAAGGTAAAAATATTAAAATTGTTAGAAATCATCTGTATTGTTATTCTTATTTCTATATTCACTGTAATTTCAAATGTTTTTATTTAACAAAGTATTTAGTATAAAATTAACACATTGTAATTTAATGTAATTAGTTTTTAAATATGTTTTAAAGCACATCAAATATATGAAATCATCAAAAGGTGTGCAACACACAATAAATTGAGAGAAGATAACATTAACAACACCACATTTAACAACACTACATTTAATGTGAAAATAAAAATGTAATAGGTCAAAATCTTCAATAAACATATTAAATTGTAGATTAATTATATGGACATCATCTTTAAAAAAAATTGATGGTCAAATATTAACTAAAGTTTTCATTGTAATTCATTATTGATTTGTCAAAATTTTGACGTATCGACCCTTTATCTAAAAGATTTGGTATTTTTACATCATAGTTTCCATTAGGATCATAGATATTAGCTTTAGTATATATTTTAAAAATAGGTATGACAATTCCGAAAACACTGGAATCGAAAGATTGTACTAATAGATTTTTATTATATATATTTTTTGAATGTAATATTATAGTTTTAATATATATGTTTATCTATTTGAAATTAAAATGAAGAATCGTAAGTCACACATATTCAGCACAATATGCATAATCATAATTATTTATCGATGTAAATATATAGTTTCTTGAAGTAATCCAATTTTTATTTATATCGCTTTTGTTGTACATGTTAATAATTGTCTTATTGATATTTGTTTTATTTTGTTTTAGTATTTATTGGTTTTTAAACTTTGGTTTATTGTTTTCTTCAATGTAACATACAAATTATAATATTTGTCAATATCATAAAAGAATAAAATTGAATTTTTAATTTATATTTATAAAAAAATATTTTTATTTTTTATTTTTATTTTTTAATTAATTTTTAATTTTTGTTTTCAATGTTTGGTTTAATAATATAGATATCATGATGATGATAATTGATATTGGCATTGTGGTAATATATTTACTTAAAATGTTAATATTTCCTTACTTAAAGGAGATATTGAACTAAAATAGTAATTTTTTTAAAATATTAAAGATATGTCATATTTACTCATTCTATGTGAAAATTTATGCCATCATATTTCACTTTTTGATGCTTAACATTTTCAAAGTGGTATATTTCACTAAAATTTGATGTTATTATTACATGTGATGAGCTTCAATAAGTATCTATTATGAAACTTATCTAATTCCAATGCAGAATAGTCAAAAATATAATGTTGGATACACGTTGTTTTCTCCATTTTTATGCAATTAATATTTTTACATTTCAGTAATTTTTTCCTAATTTATCACCTATTTATTTTCAAATATAACCATTTTGATCTTGTATTTAAAAATTATTACATCTAAACACAATAAGATCATAAACTAACCACATATTTTAGGCACATACAAAAACCAATTGGAAATAAATACTTTGGAAATTATCATTTATTAATAAGCCAAAATTAGTACACAAAAACTATTTGGATGCTTTCAATGTTGTGGAGATATTCAAAAATATATTTTTCAAAGAAAAAAAAAATGGTCCATAAATGGGAAAACATTATAAATTATTCCCATTCAATAATATGACAATAAAATTTAAAACATGTTAAATATTGTTTGGAGTTGATTTTTTTGACAATGACAAAGTAAAAATATGTGTGACAAGTTTCAATAAGGTGGAATATATTTATAACCAAATATAAAATGGAAAATAAATGTTTATTACCAAATTTAATTTCTAGAGATTAAAATAAGATATCTAATCATTTTAAACATTCATGTGAAATAATATTAGTTGATCTGTGAGATGGTTTTCTTATCATATTTTTAAATAAACAAGAACTTTCTAATGCAATGGATATTTTTTAGGTAATCAAAGATATATGCATGCAAAGAAGTAAAATTTTACATAATGTTATTACGTTTCATTAAATCATTTAATATTATTTTTATTTTTGGAAATATTTAACAATATCCACAAGAGAGGTTTTGTAAGATGAAAGAGAGTTTATTTTAGTTTTATACTTCTGAAGCTTTTTTTGGACAGTTCTAATGAAACATAAATCTAGGTAGGATATTGTTAATATTTTATTACACATTCATTTCTTTGATTCTTGATCTTGACTTCTCCATTGGGTAACTTTGATAGAAACCCCCAATATTAATGGTTATTACCTTTATACCTAAATCCTCTGATGTAGGCTAAGATCTTGAATGATCATGTAGTTGAAGAAGACAAGGAATTTTATACCAAAGGTTTTCGTTGTTGTACTATTTCCAACCTAGAAAACCCTTTAATTGATATTGTGTTTGATTTTATATAAATTTACAAAGCATGCAATTGTTTTTAATCCTTTACCATTGTGGGTTATTTTTTGATTTGATTTCCAGCCAACATTTTTCTAAATAATTCGGTTCATATCCACTATCAAACCCATAGTGTTAAGCTTGAAGGGGTGTAGAGCATGACATAGTTTTAGCCTTTTCTACCTTGCTAATGTTGATCAATCCAAGGCTATTATTAAATATGGGAATTGGTTCATTTGAAATAAACTAGTGGTTCTCTCACTGAAACATGGATTTCGAAGTATCTAAGCAAACCAAGATAAAAATCTTAGTCTAGATTGAGTTCCTCAGTCTACCTATGTTACTTTGGGGTTTTGTTGGCCAACTCATTAAAATATTGGGGTGTTTTGATTATCAAGAGAAAACCAATTTCTATGTAGATCATCCAGAAAAGTGTGTTTTTAACCCTATCCCTCACCAAACCCCTATGTATTGGCTAAGAATAGGGAACATGGTTACTAATAAATTTAATTGAATAAATCAAGATGATATAAATACACTTAGAAAAAAATTGAAAGAAATAAATTGGAAGTAACAAAATAGAATGAATGTGAAAATGACTAAACCTTGTCAAAGAAAGACACACATAAATTTTTTATGCATTTAGCTGACTATGTTGACTAGAAAAATACAAAAATAATGATGAATAGGAAAACCCAATACTCCTAGGAGATGATCCTCATACTCTATATAGGTATGAATACCTAATAGGGTCTATAGTCATGGTTTTATTATCATTAGTTGATGTTTATACCCTTTTTCATAATGCTATAGAACAGGCAAAATTGTGTGTGATTATGTAAAATATACTTGTTTGAGACAAGTTTTTATTTTTGATGCATTCAAGACTACCAAATTTCTTATTAAAGCTTAAAACCCTAGTTTGTGCTAGAATGAGATAAATAAATATGAAATAATTAAAAAGGGGTTAGTGGTTAGAGTTTTGGTAGCTCTCAGCACCTCACTGGGCTAACCGCTACCTACATACGATTACTCTAAAGAGGGATTAAGCCTCCATGTAGTTATCCCACATAAGTACTTTGTGAAACTATGCTTTTTTGACTATATGAATACATATATAATTAGATTGAATACTTGAACTTGCTTAGGTTAATGCTACATAAAACTAAACTAAGACTTGGGTCATGACTTCTTGAATTGGTTATAAGTTGATTTGGAAAGAATGTGGAAATTTTTGTTCTATGCACTTGTGTGAATAAACTATTATGATAAAATTGATAATTTTTCTAAGATGTTTGAAATGAAATAGTTGAACGTGATTTTATAGGGATTTTATAGCATAAAATACACTTTGGAGAGATTAAGAATATTTAGGTTGACCCTGAGGATAGTTTCATTTTTGAATTTTTATTGTTTGTGAAGGAAAGACAAAATCGGTAAACAAGGACATGAATGTTTGTATCTCATGTCATGTTGGGAATTATTGTCCCATTGGGAAAATTAAACATTTTAGTGTCTAATTCAAGACATATAGATGCATAAAGTGTTTTTCATTAGTAAGATCATTTCTTTATGTGACAAGGGATGGGCTTGCAATGTAATTAGGCTTCTTATTAAGTCAAAGATATATAAAATAGATGAAATAAGTGTTAATTAATTTTTCATGTAAATTGATGGTAAAATAAAATAAAATAGGCATGCTCAAGTATTTAAGACCAAATTTAGGTTACTTCATTTACATCTACCACTCTCTCCTATACACCCCTTCTTAGTATATAAATGTAATTAATATATTTAAAGAAATCGATTCCTTAGTGTCTACAACAATTTTTTTCTTTGAGATACATAATTTAATAATGTAAGGCCTCATGATATTTGGTAAAACATGAAAGACACATGAATTAGTTATCTTTTCCTTTAAAAACTAAAATTGAAAAACTTGAACTTGAACATTTGAATCGCTACTTGAAATTTGACATTTGTAATTGGAAAAATAATTTTCTAAATAGAAAAACTAGTGAATTTGAATAATTAAAAAATTAAAATGAGAGTATGGAATGAGTACAACTTAATGTGTGTCAACCATGCTAATTTTTGTTACTTTTCTACATAATGATGCTCCCTTAAAGTATTAGGGAATTGGTGACTCCTATGAATCACTTGCAGAATATGGTTCCTTAGAAAAACCACTAGAGAAAATTGGTGGTGTTTAAACCCCAAACTATTTTGCTTATGTGATGTAAAATTATTGATAAGTGAATATTATTTTAAACTTGATTATTTCTATAAATATTTGTAATCTAAATATAGAAACAAGTTAGAAACTAAATATATTTTCACACATAATGCTGGATTAGTTAGTGACTCAAAATCATGCACTATGCGACTAAACAAAATCAACATTTGTAGATGAATTTAATGTTCATTTAGAACATCTTGGTATTTACCTATTATGTCCTCATATAATAAAAACATGATCAAAATAAAATGGAGTACACATAGGATTGTATCATGTCCAAAATACTCTGGCATAAACATGTTATTATTCCCTCATTATAATTTTCCAATTTGAAATTTTAGATGTGAATTCTCATTATAACTTTGAAATTGTGTAACTAGGTAAGCGCACAAAGTTAGGGGATAAAAAATGGACTACACGTGGACATGATTTTATTGAATTTTCATAAATCTAATATTCTATAGATAATTTGAGATATTTACAGTCCAAATTTGAAGATAGTGTAAGAACATCAAATGTATAATTCTGAGTCTACTTCCTACACCACCAATTTATTTTAGAAATGATTAAGGATAACTAGGTTAAACATTTAAAATTTGAAGAGGAATTACTACTTTAAAAAAAATAGAGTAGGTAGATGGCCATGTGGTAGACCATTTCTAAAGCAAAGTTTAATATGTTTTGAAATAAATCGATGAAAATTTAGATATCTCTTAGTTTTTGACGTATAGATTTTATATTTTTTCAATGAATAGTTTATTTTTATAAATTTTACAAGTAAATAGATCCTAAAAACAAAAAAAAAAAGGATAATAATCCATGTGGTGTGCCTAACTACCTCAAAAACCAATGAAAATTAGTTTTTTTAATGTGTATAATTAGGCCTAGTTTGTGACCATATAATTTTTTTTTCAATTGTATCAATGAAAGACAAATTACATGAACATGTACAGTTATGTATGTTTACAGCATGTAGTGGCCTGAAAAAAGGTATCATTATAAATTAACATAGTTTCAAACCTTAAATTAGCCCAAACATTATAAAATCATATTTTTGAAAAGAGGAGACCATGCTCGTTGTGATGGTATTATGTTTTCGAATTTTCACTTTTAAATTAATTGTGTAATTGGCCATCAAATTGAATTTCATTATTTTTATCATAACTCTTGAACTCAACTATAGATTCACAGGTCCAAGCCTGTGGCTCGAGAATCCAAGCCATTCCCAATCCAAAAGGCATGGGATTAAAATTTAAATTAAAATAGTGTGGTTGTGTTAATGTATAACATGATCATGTTAATGTATAATGTGATTACATTAATGGATAACATGGTCATGCTAATTTATAACATGATGATGATATTATAAATGAAATAATACGATCACATTACTAAGGTTTTGTGTGATAAATTAGTGAACACAGATATATTAAACATTAGATAATATGTAACATGATTGTCTTATCAACAAGGTGATCATGATATAAATAACGCAATCATGTTATGAACAATACAATCACATTATCATCAATGTGATCATATTATCAACAACATAATCATGTTATTAATAATGTGATCATGTTCTTAATAATGTGATTGCATTCATATTATTTTGTACATAAAAATATGTGGAGTTACACATGAAGGAATTTTTTTCTAGAATCTTAGAAGTTTACATTTATATTGTTACTTTTAGTTCCTTATACTTTAACATTTATATTATTACATTTATTTCCTTATACATTAAATTATTTTAGTCAATATAAGAAATTAGCATCACTATACATCTAATAGAGTTGGTCTCATAGTTGAATGCCTTATGATGTGGAAAATAGTTTTTCAAAATCTAATCTAGTCAGTACTTAGGCATTTTCAAGGTCTAGGTATTAAACCTAGGGATTTTAGTACATAAATTTTATAATTGATATCCATTTTTGATAAACATATAGTCATTTTTTAAGATTTTTGTGTTCTCTAGATTGAATCCTAGCATTTATAAGAGTCATAAGGTTTTTAAAATTGAAGTTTGAAAACTAATCATTTTGAACTTGATCCAAAGTGCTATGATTAGGTTAGTGTATGGCCTGCACACATCAAATGACCACTTTGTGCTAATTTCACTTATTCCTCATCCCTCCCTCATCCTTAATCACTTTTAATCATCCCTCATTATCCCTCATAATTCTCTCATCATTACTAATTATATTTAATCACTCCTTCATTAACTCTCACTATCTCTAGTCATCTTAAATCACTCCCGTATCATCCATAATCACTCCTCCATTGGCACTCACTATCCCTCATAATCCCTAACCAATACCTTCCCATACTTCATCATCCTTGGTCACTCATTCCTCATCACTAATCATACCTAATCACTTCCTCATACCTATTCAATCCATCCTCATCCCTCCTCATCCCTAATCACTCCATCATTGACATTCATTATCTCTTATCATATTCCATCACTCAGGCTTATCATTCCTACTCACTCCTTCATTTAATATAAATATCCCTCATCATCCCTAATCACTACCAATTCATACATCATAATACATAACCATTATTTCATCATCTCTCATCATTTCTAAACACTCCCTCATTAACCCTCACCATCCCTCATAGTCACTCACTACTCCATCATTGATCATCACTATCCCTCATCGTCCCTAATCATTCCCTCATCATCTGACATAATTATATACTCTAAATATATATTTGATTCCAATCATATTCTTTTTAATCCATTACAATATAAATTAACTTTTTTCTAGGACATGTGTTATTAATATCCATTTGTGATAGTTAATTTTATTACTAAATGAATAAGATGATTTTCTAAATTTATAGTCAAGTATCATAAGTACTAGCATAAAATAGAGTCTATATTTTATTTCATTTAATTATCTTTATTTTTTAGATGACTATATGAAACTTTATTTGGTTCTAACTTTGATAGCTTGGTTCAAAAAATAAAAATTAAACACAAATCTCTTGTATAATCTTCTAATTCTAAGAAGATTTGAATTAGATGCAAAGTTATTTATTTTTTCCCATTCATATATGACTTTAATCTTGGTAAGGTTCACACATGAATTCTTTATGTGTGTAATTTATCCCAAATATTTCATATCTTGTATAAAAAATGAATATTTATTAATGTTATCATAAATATATGTTTTTTCAAAATGTGAAACAATAGTTCAACATGGTGTTGATGTTCATCCCATGTTTTCTAAAGATTAAGATGTCATTAAGGTAGATTAAAATAGTGAAACAAGTAAAGGGTCTAAGGATTTTGTTTAGCATAACAATGAATGAAATTGTTGCATGATTTAACCTAAAATTCATAACCAACTAGACTATCAATCTTTCCTTTATTTTTAAGACTATATTCCAAATTTCTAGAGGTTTAACATCAATATGATGAACCCAAACATAAGATAAATTTTGGAAAAGACTTCTACATCATGGATGTGGAATAAAAATGCCTTAATATTTAGATGAGGATAATAGTTCTTCTCTTTAATCTTGATAAGAGTTTTTAATCGATTCATAACTTTGGAATAAGTACAATTGGGCTTCTATAATGTAATGATTTGGGCATTATGTGTCCAATATCCATTATTTCATGGGTATACCACTTGATCTATTCATTATCTAGAAATTATATGTTGTATAAAGACATTTTAGGTAGAGTTAGTTAAGGGATCAGATCAATAGTATTGTTTAGTATATAATATGTAGGAACTTATTTAGGTGACTAAAAGATATCCTTGTATTCATCTAGTTTATGTTTCAATTATTTTGTATTTTTTTTAATGGATAAATCACACTATGATATGGTTACATAAGGATGTTATTTCATTTAATTATTACCATCAGTAGTATACTTATTATTATAATTGACAAGATGATTATACTTCCTGGCACTAATGATTGAAAGCTTATGAACTAACTATGATATATGGCATTTCATATCATTAAAATATTTCACAATATTTTAAGGAATTAATTCATATACTACATGTTAATGGTAAATATATGGTTTACCACATGTAAAACATCACATACCTCTAATGGTGAGATGTCATAAAGGTTTGCATATTTAAAAAGTTTGATTTTGTACACCAAGTGACATTACGAGGTAACCCATTTCTCAAGGCCTAAACTAGACCATACACTAGATTATGCTTATGGATGATATATAAATTTCAAGTTAAATGTTTCAAAATTTATTTTAGGATAAATTAAATTCATGTAAATTCCATTGGAAATGATAAAGTGTGTTGACTCACCATTGATCTACATTTATTGATGAAACAATATTTTTAATTCATATAATTTCTTGTTGGGGGAAGTAAAGACATTTTTAATACCAACCATATCCTTGGGTTCATAATATATTATCTACTTACCTTTCTTTAGTACTATATAAATTATACTCACTTTGTGAGATATGCAAGTAGAGAGATCATAGTGTGACACTCTTCATTAGATTGCATAATTAAGTTATGAATTAAGAACCGCTTTAAAATCTTGGACTACTTGTTATAATAATTTGAACATTATTTTCTACTCTTTGCTATGATTAATCAATCATTATACATATAAATATAAGTCCTTCAACATAATTATTCAGATCATAAATTGTCCTCATATGGAGAGCAATTAATTTGTTTCAAGAAATCACATAGCTCGGTGATTGTAGTGTATTTACTACCCATTTTTGGTGCTATGGTGGATTTACTTATTTATCTTTTTTTGGTAGATTTTCATTTGTGAATCGCATCATTTCTAATAAGCCAATATTTTTTCATAGGTGTTAAATATTTATTTTTTAAATTTGTTTGCACATCATTTTGATCATTGTCTTATATTTTATGTTAGCACTCAACTCTCCACTCGTAGATCCTAGCATTTTTAAAACCCCATAAAATACTACCATCAAGGTATTGGATGGAGTGATTAAGGATGATGATGGATGAGGAGGAATTAAGTGGAGATGATGAATAGGGATGATGAGGGATGGTGAGGGTTAATAAGGGAGTGATTAGGGAGGATAAGGGAGTGATCAGGGATGATGAGGGATTGTGAATGTTAATGAGGGAGTGATTATGGGTTATGAGAGATGAGGAATTAGTGATTAGAGATGATGATGTATGATGAATTAGTGCTTAGAGATGATAAGGGATGGTGAGAGTCAATAAGGAAATGATTAGGGATGATGAGGTAATGATTATAAATGGTGAGGAAAGGTGAGGGTTAGTAAGGGAGTGATTAGGGATGAAGAGGAAGTGAATAAGGCTAATGAAGCAATGATTAAGAATGATGAGAGCATGGTTAGGGATGATGAGGGATGGTAAGAGCCAATGAGATTATGATTAAGGATGATGAGGTGGTGATTAAAGATGATGAGGGATGGTGACGATCAATGATGGAGTGATGAGGGATGAGGATGGATGAGGAGTGGTTGACTAATGATGATTAAGAATAGTTAGTATGAATGAGGGAGTAATCAGGGATGATGAGGCGATGTAGAAAAAATAGGCTAACACTTTGGAGGCCATAAATTTTGACCCATAGATCCATTTGAACTCTTCCTTGTGAAAAAATAACCATCTTGAAAAGTTTTTTGTTGTCCTACGTAGTTGTAGCTACTTTGGGATGTTTTTGATATTTTTTGAGGCCGTACGTGATTATCTGATCATCTATTTTTTAAAATTATATATTTGCAGGACCAGATGTTAATATGAGTTGAATTTCATCCCATTGGAAATTTTTTATCATTTAGATTATTTTGGGATATTATTATATCTTTGCATGAAAAACTCAATATAAATAATAGCTGGTAAAATACATGTTTTTTAATTATTATTTTTTTTTGAATTTTGCATGTCAACTCTAAATTTTGAGTTGAGGCTTATTTGAGAATAGTTTGCGTTTGTAATTATTTAAAGTCATTCAATATGAGTCAATATAATTTATTGGTTTTAGAATCTTTATTTATTGATAATTTATTTCTTGATAGTTTATCAGGTTCATTATATGGTATCATAACAAGTTAAAATCTTGGAGGAGTAAGACATGGTGAAAGGATGATGAAGTATTACACAAATTAACTATAAAGTAAAGTAGCTACAAAATCAAGTGAAATAATAAACCAAGGTTATCACCAACTAAATAAGAGTACAAGGTAGTGATGAGGAGGACATAGATCATGATGAAGAATTTTAAGAAGAAGAATAACAAGAGCAACCACCATTGATGGAAGAGAGGATGGTTTAGGATTTAGAAGGAAGAAATTAAGGAATCAAGATTGATGTTCTATATTATGGGGGTAGTTTAAAACCAAAGTAGTTGATAAATTAGATGAATAGCATGGAGAAATTCTTTGAGTAGAAGACTATGAGAGAAGACAAGAAGGTAATGTTTGAATGCATAAATTTAAATGTCATGGAATGATTTGCTGGGATCACCTATAAAAAGAGATATAGAGAAAAGGTAAAGAGAATATTAATAAATGGAAAAATATGGATAAGAAGATGAGATAGGAATTTCTTGTTGTGGATTATGCACAAACTCTATATAGAAGATTTTAGAATTTTAGTCAAAAATATCATATTATATAGGACTATATAAATGAATTTAATAAGATTTATATAAAAGTGGATCATGATGAAGTAAAAGAGAAGAAGTATACAAGGTATGTAAATGGTTTGAAAATTTCTATATAAGATGAGTTAAGTACATAGAGAATACTTTGCATGGAGGAGGCTGATCAATTAGCTTTGAAGGTAGAAGAAAAACAAAATAGATAACATTTAAAAATAACATCTCTTGGTTTGAGAAGAGGTATATTCCCTCCAAATATGGGATGAGATGGGTTTAATACCACTAAAGGTGGGTTTTATACAAAAGAAGATGAATCATCACATGGTGTATAAGGGCAAGATGATAATAGGCAAGGGTTTTAATACCAACAAAAAGGAAGAGTGTTTTAGATAGGATGAGGTTACAGTGGTGATAGTGGATGGTTTTCAAATTAGTGTAGATCTTATGTCTATTATAAATGTGGAGAATAACATCACAAAGCATTTGAGTGTCCATACTATCAAGATCAAGAAAAGAGGCAAGAAGATCACCCAAGAGTGAATATAGTCGAGGCTGAGATAAAAAGGCAAAATACTGAAGTTGTACTTATAGGTGTTGGAGAGAGTCTCATGATAAGAAGAACCATGATCACTCCAAGGAAGGAACAAGTTTAGAATAAAGAAGGTGGAGATGCATGGGTATGATCAAATATTTTTTGAACGAGATGTACTTTAGGTGAAAAAGTATGCAAAGTAATTATGGATGGTGGTAGTTGTGAAAATATGGTTCCTAAATAAATGATAAAAATACTAAATTTTTAATGTGAAAAACATCATAATCCTTATTGGATTTCTTGGTTTAATAAAGGGAATTAAGATACTATAGATAAAAGGTGCTTAATCAAATTTTATATAAGAAAAAATTATAATGATGAAATATGATATGATATTATTTTGATTGATGCATGCCATGTGTTATTGGGAAGACCATGGAATTTCATATGAAAGTAATTCATGATGGAGCAAAGAAAATATACAATTTTTTGGAAAATGGTAAAATGGTAGATTTGTTACCTCTTAAAGAGGAAGAAAAGACAAAAATGATTCTCTTTACTAAAGAATTTATTGAATATATGAAGGTGGAAGGTTTTTATTATGTATTAGTAGTAGATAATGAAGACACAAAAGTGATGCAAATATCAATAGAAGCAGTAGGAGTGTTGAAATATTATCTAGATGTTATACCTAATGAGTTGCTTGATGGTTTACCACTGAAAAGAGATATGCAACATCACATTTATTTAATTCTAGGATCCAATTTACCCAAAAAAGTAGCATATAGGATGAGTCTAATAGAACATTACAATTTAAATAAATAGGTTACTAAATTGCTAAGAAAGAAGGCGATAGGGGAGAGTATGAGTCCATGTGTAACACTAGCTTTGTTGACTATAAAGAAAGATGGAGGATATAAAATATGTGTGGATAGTAGAGTAATTAACAAAATTATAATAAAGTATAGGTTTCCTATACCCCATTTAGATGATATGATGGATGTGCTTAAAAGAGCAAAATATTTTGCCAAGATTGATCTAAGGAGTGGTTATTATAAGATTTGAATTCACGAAGGAGATGAGTGTAAAACTATATTCATGTCTAGGGATGGATTATATGAGTTGATGGTGATGTCATTCAGATTATCTAATGCACCTCACACACTTATGAGGATGATGAATATAGTGCTAAGAGAATATATTTTTAATTTTTTGGTTGTTTATTTTGATATTTAGTAAGGCTATATAATAAGACTTACAATAATGAGTAAGAATTAGTGATGATGGAGAAGTATTTGTAAAACATGTATAATAGTTGTACGAAGGAGTAAGAAGAAAATTGTAGGAAAGTAATGAGAAATATAAAGAAACATCAGATGCAACAAGAAGATCCAATGTATTTGAAGAAGGAGAGTTAGTAATGGTTTAATTGAAGAAGGAAATATTTCTAAAAGGCACATACAACAAGTTGAAATACAATAAAATTAGACCATACATAATTGTGAATAAAATCAATGACAATGCTTATGAGGTGAGTTTAACATAGAGTTTTGATATATCTCCAATATTTAATGTTTCAAAAATACATGAATTCCCTTGAGAAGATGGTGAAGGTGACAAAGATAAATAAGTAAATTGGGAGCAACAAGTCCCAAAAAAGAATAAGGAAAATATAGTCTAATTTTTGGATACGAAGACATTAAGTACAAGGCAAAGAAATTATAACAAGTATCTGGTAGAGTGAAAAAGATTACAACAAGAAGAAAACACTTGGATTATAGAATGAGAGTTGAATAATATATACAAGGAAAAATGGTAGTAGTACAATCAAGGAAACACATAGGAGATTATTTATTTTCAACCAGAGGAGATTGACGTAAAAAAAGTATGCCAACCTTCTAGAGGCCATAAAATTTGACCCATAACTCCACTCTAGCTCTTATACATGCCAAAATGACCATATCAATTTTTTTGGGTTGTCCTAAGTAGTTATACCTTCATAGAGATGTTTTAAATATTTTTAGTGTCCATACATGATCATCTAAGGTTCCAAAATTATAATTTAATTAATTTTTTAAGATTTTTATATTTTTATAAATTTTATATTTTTAGGACCAAACATTAACTTTATTTGAATTTTATCACATAGGATATATTTATAATTTAAAATATTTATAGATATTTTGAGAGCTACACATGTGCTTGCATATCAAACTTACGATAAATAATAGCTACTAAAAATACATATTTTTTTTAGATTTTACTTTTTTTTTGAAAAAAATTTTGTATGTCAACTCTAAATTCTGAGTTGAGATTTATTCAAATATGGTTTGGGTTTGTAATTATTTCAATTCATTTAATAAAAATCAATACAAGTTAATATTTTCTAAAGCTTTGCCTATTAATAATTTATTATCTTGATATTTTTTTAAGTACATTATGAGGGAGTGGTTATATATGATTAGGGACAATGAGGGTTAATGAGGGAGTGATTAGGGACAATGAGGAATGATGAGAGAGTGATTAGGGGTGATGAAGGATGAATAGGAAGTGATTATAGATTAGGGAAGGATGATGAACAAGTGAAATTAACACAAAGTGGTTGTTTAATATGTACAGGTCATCAGTGTGAGCTATGCTAACTCATTCACACCACTTTTCATCAATTTCAGAGTGAGTGGTTTATAAAAATCAATTTTGACAAACTTAAGACTCCTAGAAATACTAGGAATCAATTTGGAAGGCACAAAAACCGAAAAAATTACTATATATTTACCAAAAATGGACATCAATTGTAAAAAATATTCTTGAAATCCCTAGGTTCAATACTTAGACCCTAAAAATGCCTAAGTATTGACTATATTAGATTTTGAAAAACTATTTTCCATATCTTAAGGCATGAAACTATGAGACCAACTCTATTAGATGTAGAATGACCCTAATTTCTTATAATTACTAAAATAAATATAATGTATAAGGAAATAAATTTAATAATAAGGTATGTGACTATGAGACCAACTCTGTCAGATGTAGAGTGACTCTAATTTATTATATTTAATAAAATAAATTTAAAGAATTATTAAAATTTAAAGTAGTCAATATATGCTCTAGGTAAGATTTGCCTTCATGTGCAACTCCACATGCTTTTATGTGAAAAATAATAGGAATGCAATTATGTTATTGAAAATTCGATAACGTTTCTTGTTAACCATGGTTTTCTCCCTCTACATGTTAAATAATTTAATTTGTAAAATAAAAATAAAATGATCATGTTATTATTTTTACAATAACATGATTGTGTAATTTATTAATGTAACCACATTATACAATAATATGATCATGTTATGGATCAATAATTTCCTAGTTATAATTTAAATAATACAATCATATAATATCAATATTGTGATTTTGTTATTTAGTAACATGATCGTGCTATATAAAATGTCCATGGAATTATCCCTGAACTCTGTGCACTTACCCAACTATGTCAAATTTATCAGTGAAACTGAAAGAGAAGTGAATATGTAATAGCACATCCAAAAAAATATGGACCAATAACCAAATTTATAACTTTTGAATTGGGATTGTATTCATGACTTAATATTTATCTTTGATAATGGCGTATCTCATGCATGAAAAAAGGTTAACTTGAAGCATGTGTAATATGATGTTATAATTTAAAATTGGTTGCACTATTGACAATGGCTTATCCCATTGATGTGCCCCCATTTTGAGGAGAATGATTTTACTTTTTAAAAATCACTCATCTTAAAAAAAGGTTAGCTTGAAACATGTGTAATATGATGTTATAATTGAAAAGTGTAGCATATGAAAATGTGTTATCATCATAAGTTTTGAATTGTGTATAAAATGTAACTGGAAAATCCTATAGAATGTATGATTTAAAATAATGGAACTAGTATGTGAGTATGTTAGGAATACATGACATGGATCATGTCACTTATCAACTCATCAAGATGAATAAGAATAGACATAAGAGGCACAAATGATATGAGACTGATATATATGGGCTAAGGGCCAAAATCAGTGACATTTTGAAATATAAAATAAAACATGAAGAGACATGATGAATGTCAAAAAAAGGGACATGTTTAAATATCACACACAAAAATATCTAAGGTCCAAAGCATGGACATGTTGAAATATTTCACACCACACATAGGGCCAATCACCAAAACAAAGAAATTTTCAAATGTTACACACCACACAATGATTGGAGATAAAGCACCTAGACATGTTCAAATGTAGCATGCCCCATAAGATCTCATAGAAATGGATCAGGACAATAATCTCATACATGTGCCAAGGTGAAGCATGATAGACAATAAATTTTTTAATCTACTATGTAAAATTAACCAACATCAATGGAAAATAAAATAAACAAAGGTAGTCTAAGCAATGCATATATCATGTGAAATAATTGTATAGAATTGAACGTTCAAAAATATAGGGGTTTATAATGATAGCACCTACATACTATGACTAGTGAATAAGATGCCTTCAACTTGTCAAGGCCAATGGGTAGAGGAGATTCTAACATATTAATTTTTATGAATGAATGTATGTCTTATATAACACTTCATAGATACTCATGAATGTCATGTGTGATATATATATATATATATATATATATATATATATATATATATATATATATATATATATATATATATATATATATATCATAATATAAATATCAGATTTTAAATATTTAAACTAGATTGAAAACCATGTTTAGGTCATGGTTTTGAATTTTTTATAGTTTGAATGTTTTTATAATTTTTAGAATATGTGAATTCTTTTGCATTTTTATCATTTTTTTAAAATAACAAGGGTAATATTAATGTGTAAAACATGAATAAATATGAATAATATATGAGTAGATCATAAAATGTGTGTATGATATCAATGTACATATAAATATTGGCAAAGTAAAAATAGATAAAGAGACCTCCATTTTGATATTTGGAAGCATGCAAGAATAATAAGAGTATGCAATAATGTTTGATATAAATTATCATTTCATCAAATGTAGGTTTTTATAAATATGTAATACGGTTTGAAAAAGATCATATTATAAAGTAATAACAATATTTTTCATACTAAAAAAAATTTATACAACTATAAAATTTTAGCATTAAAGCAAATGATTTTGAAAAAGTAATTTCTACATAGAAATTTGTAAACAACAAATTTGCCAATTCATGAGTAGTTTGGCGTGATTTTGTTTGAGTTAGGTAATTTTATCTTGGATAAATAATGTGTTTGTGTCAATGTAGACTATAACAATCAAAGAGGAACATGGCATTTTTTTTTTATCACAATAGATTATTGTATTTATCTAATCAGATATAGAATTAAAAAATAGGAGGGCCAAGATGAGAGGACAAATAAGTCAATGAAATTCAAGGGAGTATAATAAAGGATCAAGTGATCGTAAGTGAAAAAAATATAATAATAAGATGTGATGGTCTAAAAGCTACGTACAATCATATTTTTATATTTTATAATTTATGGGAATGCCCAAGCTATCTAATGATTTCATCAAGATTAACATTAGACTAATCAGTAATCAGTTGGAAATATCTTACCTTACTTAAGTGAAAAGTATCTAGTGTGTCAATATAAAAATCAAAATGTAAATCAAATTCAATAATAAAGCTATCTGTATGACCATGTATTTGACATTTAGTAGGATATATTTATTTAGGAGGTTTAAGACCACCTGAAACAACATGATATGATTAAAATACTATTCCAATTATTGTTTATGTTGAGGCATATGTTGCAGAGTATGAATATCCACCTTAGGAGATAATGTGTGTGAATTTTACAAAGGGGATGATTTTATTTTGATAGACTTGATTTTACATTGTTAGATTTTTGACCTTTTGCACCTCTTGAGTCAAATCCTTTTTCTTAGATGTCAAAAACATGTTTTCTTGTGCATATATACTATACTAAAATGTGGTGATGGATGGGGAGGAGGAAGTAGTATGTAATGCATAGGATGCTCATACTTTATCCCTAAAATATTAAGATTATAATTACAATAAATGTATTTTTATCATA
Source organism: Torreya grandis (assembly GCA_037957365.1). Taxonomy (NCBI): domain Eukaryota; kingdom Viridiplantae; phylum Streptophyta; class Pinopsida; order Cupressales; family Taxaceae; genus Torreya; species Torreya grandis. The sequence goes on from JARHVA010008441.1 coordinate 421,422, forward strand.
TATGGATGGTAGAAGGTAAATGATGAATTTTACAACCATGGGCATCCAAATATCACATAAAAAATCTATTTTATGGTACAAACACAAAATAAATGGATAGTATAATAGGTCCCACCTGAAGAGTTAACATGATATGACCCAAAGTGGTTTATTATTTTAAAGGTTCTAACACTTTTAATAGGTGTTATTATGTCTTTTTTGTGTAATAATGAATGAATCAATCTAATTATGCATGTATTTTTGATTGATACATTATAAGTTGTCATACTATGATAGGATATTGACCGATATGATATTGTATACACAAAACATGAAATTTAAAATCATAATCAAATATTTCACTACCATCAAAAGTGATCATAGGATGTGGTGTAACATTTGGAGTAATTATACCAATAATACCAGCTAAAGGGTGATCATATGCTATGGGAGATGGGTTAATGCACATTTGAAGTTCATTTTTTTAAATCATATTTAGTGAATGGATTAGTATTTATTTTAGTTTAACATTTTCGTTTTTGGAGGGTTTGTCTCCTCAATAGGTCCATCTACCTCAAAATCATTATTCTTAATAAGATTCTAAATGATATGTTTGAGTCAGAACACTTTTTATTAGAATCACCATTGCATTGATGATAATAACAATATACATTGAAATCAAAGAAATTACTTTCTTATTTATTTATTTATGTAAAATTCAAATAGAGGAAGAAAACTAATTGACATTCGATCAACTTTTTTAGTAATTCATAACTTCATTATAGTAATCTATAAAATTTCATTTGTGGTTGATTTGACAAAACAACTTTATTAGATAGTTGAGAAATAACATTGAATTGAATGTTTATGCTTCTTCACTATCTTAAGCCTTGGATTTGTAAGATGATTTTCTTTGAAATTTATTCATATCCATATCAGGTGTAGATGTGTACTTAACCTTGCTCAAAACGAGAAGTTTGACCTCTTTGTGTTTTATATTATGACAAAGCTCTTCAAATAATTTTAGCTTCTTTAAGATTATTTAATCATATAGGAATGCAAGAAAATATTTTTTGAATATGTATTTTAATTAATTTTATTATATTACATTACTTAGTTTAGCCAACATGGTCTTGTAATGAAGCACACTCTTATTGATAGGTTTACATGTTCCTTATTTTTGCTAAGTAATTTGTGCATATAAAAATTTCTGATCCATTTTGACATCAAAGTTTTTGAAAAATATATTCGATAAACAATTGAATGGTTTCATAGATTGAGAATGTAATTCATAAAACTAATGTAAATCATATTCTTTTAATCTAATCAAAGAGAATCTAGTTATTAATGTATCTTTAAATTAATAATTTGAACATGTTGTTTGAAATTATATTAGTTATTATTAAAGAACCCCTTCGCCCTCATATAAATGAATCATAACAAATATAAATAGGGTTGGTAAATGAAAGGATGTGATATCATGTTCTAAAATATTTTGAATTAAATCCTGATAATGTAATGATTGGCTAGATTTCATAATACCTTTCTCTATTTGTAACACCTTAGCTTACATAAATAAAGTGTCTTGCTCAAGAGATTGTGTAGTAGATAATGTATTTGTTGTAGTATGTGTAGATATAAAAGGATTTAAATGGATTATTTTGTTAGGAATGGTCATTTAAGTCTATGGAATAGTATGTGTTGTCCCCTAATGTAAATATATGGATGGGATAGTAGTATCAACACTAGTAGTGGCTACACTTGTGGTAATGTTGTCAATGCTTTTTTCAAGAGAATATTTGGTTCATAAAATGCAGTTGAATTTACATGTTTATTTCCTTATTATCATTATAAAAATAATAAGGAATCAATTTCCTCTACATGGGTATACATGTATTGACTGAACTCTTTTGCATCCGTATTATCAAAACTAATTTCTTAAGTAGCTTTAGATTTTTTGGTTTTATCACTTTCCATGGCCATAATAGTGAAGTAATAAAGATGGAATAATCCAAATAACAATATGAAACCCTAGAAGGTTATAACCCTAAGTTAAACCTAGGATTAGACAAACTTTGATCAATATGAAGGTTCACCAAATGTTTTAATTGAATTATGGACAAGGAGATACATGGATGTAAAATGGTAATGAAGAGTTATTTTTTGGAGTTGTGCTAGACAACAACACCCTACTATGTCGAGTGGTACCTAGATACTAATAATTTGAAGAGAGTTAAATCCTCCATGTAGTTGTCCTAGTTAAGTCCTTTATACAATTATGCTAGTTTCACTATATTAATTCATCTAGAATTGTCTTGAATACTTCATCATATTTTGTCGAAGGTTATGTAACATTGAATTTACACTTGACTCATGATTGCCTAAAGTACTTGTAAGCTAATTTGGAAAGAATAGGGAACTTTTGCCTTGCATGCACTTATGTGAATAATGTCTTATGATAAGATTGATAAGTTTATCAAGATATTATAAATAAAATAATTGAAAGTACATTTGTATAATTGAATAAGGGGAAAGACGCATTCGAGAGTTTAGGAATATTTAGGATGAACCTAAGCATTATTTATTTGTTTAATTTTGATTAGTTGTGAGGGAAGGACATAATCAGTAAATAGGGATAGGAGCGTTCAATTCTCCTATCCTACTGGGCATTAGTGTGCCATCAGGAAAAGTATAAAGGTTTAGGTTTGAGTAAATAAATGCATAGACATAAAGATGATTCCAACAATAAGATCATTTTTTGAGGTGGGAGTGGCAATGCAATGGAAGTACATGTCTTCTTGTGCTTAAAATAGGTCAAATTAGTAAAATAAGTGTCAACTATGTGTACACTCATTTAATGTTAAAAATAATAAAACAGGCATGATCAAGTATTCATGACCAAATTTAGGTTAGTACAATCTTTATCGTATAATTTAAAATTACACATTAATTTTTAAATTTTGATCAATATGTGGATGCTTCAAATGTAGTTTATTGATTATGTTGTGTACAATGTAACTAAATATTTTCAAATATCTTTTCTTTTATATTTTTTTTTGTGAAAAAACTGTAGATACAATTAGAATGAATGAAACGTAATAAGATTGGTTATGCAATAATATGCATGCATCATAAGTATTTATTATCCATTATCTTTGTTGGAGAATACTTTATCCCTTGACTTCTCTTAATCATATAAAAAAACTGAATCACTTTTTAATTCGATTATGTTATATTCTTATTACAAAAATATTCAAGCAGATTTCTACAGTCTCTTCTTTGTATTTTGCATATTTTCTCTTTCAAATAATTAGTAAAACACTTCTTTCACTCTATAACTGTCTACATTTAACCCCCTTCATACAATTGGTAGTATAGTATATTATTATGTCCTTTTTTTTGAAAAGTTGACTTTACATTTTTACTTTGACTTACTTTTAAAAGTAGAACAAACCAAACCTTGCATCGTCTTTCCGTCTCTGTTCCAGTTTGATCATAGATTCTTTCTTGACATGTTTCTATTAGTTGGCTTGCATGTTCTATTTTTAATGTACCAAATTGTGTCGACAAGATCACCCGTATATTGATCAACAATCGTCAAGCTACCCAACATTCTTTCCGTACTTTGTGGGCACCCAATATTCTTTAGATATCTGTTGAGAGATTCCAAACGGAAGATGTTGCTTTCCAAATGAAAATTTGATTAGCTTTCCCAAATCACTCTCCATTATCTCAATATAATTATCCTTTTTCAAAGTTTCTTTGCCGACAAAGTTGAAGAATAACTAAAAACTATTTTAATATTGTCAAAGTGAGGACATTAAGTAACCTTTTTCGAGGCCCATTTTGCAGGCCAATTTCTTTGAGATCATTCGAACCGATGTCTTTTAGCTTTCCAAGTAGGATTCATTCTTGCCTACGGATTGGAATATTTATAATTCCGACAAATAAATTATTCAACAAAAAATACATGGCTAAAATTCCTGTGTGGGAGTGCTTGAAACTAGACAGAAACCAAGATTCTTTGCAGTATTCACAGCCTTTGAATATGAATGTGTATAGTTGAAAGTTGTGAATGATTAATATAATATTGAGAAGGATTCTCGGACAGAATGCAGAAAAATCTTCTTTGATATTCGATAGGATGTTTCCTGCATCTGATTGTGAATTTATCGCACGCATGCGCGGGTCTTTGTTCAATCAATACATTCACAGTTTACAATGAGTACCTGCAAACCAAAAAAATATATGAAGCCTGCCCAAAAGTAATTATAGAAAAAATAAGTGTGCGAATGGAATGTGTTTGGATTCTTCTGCTTCCCTGTCTCATTATTTATCTGTCCGTGGAAGTGACAGAGCTAAATCACCACCAATATTTATTTGGATTGAAATTGGTAGTTGTTGAAATATGTGTGACATCTTCTCAATATACTTCAAAGTCAGTATATAACACTATAATTGTGATTACGCAAAGCTTTAAAGTTGAACATTAGCAGTCAGTGTAAAATATCTCGTATTGCCAACAGACAGACAGACAGTATAGATATGTTTGAACATTAGCAGTTAGTGTAAAATCTCTTGTATTGCCACCAGACAGACACACACACACACATATAATTTTATAAAATTAATCTCATATTACGATCTTGCATTTATAGTTAAGAATTTTTTAAAAGCATTTCGTCCAAATCTCTTTGAAAATTAAAACAGATCCCATCATCAAATTCAATGTATTTGAATATCAAAAGAATCCCTGCAAATTTGTACAAAAAATTGTTTGTAAACTTGTCCCTATTAAAAATCAAATATAAAATCTTCACTAATGTTAGAATTTCCAACAAAATTAATATATAATATCATTTTATTAAACTCCTCAATTATTATTCTTATTATTCGTAATTTATTTTTTATATAAATATCTTCATATATCAAAAGTGTACATAATTATAATTATTAATAGAGTGACCACCTATAAATCACATTAATATATTCTATTTATATAGTTTTAGCCACTTAGCATCGTCGTTATTAGCTGGAGGCTTATAGGTGAGGCACTCATCTAAGATTCATTTCACATGAGACACAAAAATAAAATATATTGTTATTGCCCATTTAGTCACTAGCACCATTTACCAGGTCTTGCAATACACGTTATGCTAGGGTTTTCCTGTAGGCTTAACAGATACATATGGTCTACAGGGTGACATTGCCATTTTTTTAAAGTAAACATGATCGACACATTCCAAAGATGCCTGAACGTTTTCCTCCTTGTCATTCTCATCGCCATTGTTTTGGCATAGGCTTTCAAGTTCTCCCACAAGTTCATCAAGTCCCACCTTATGTTTCAAAACATTAATGTTTTTCTCCTTTATACCTCTTGTAGTATGGTTGATACAATTTTTTTATGTAGAGGATTGTAACAATGCATCGAAAAACACTAATTTTATAAGAAATTACTCTTGCTAGGCTAAAATCAATCAATTTTACAGGAAAACAAAAGATAGTAATGAATCTTAGGAAAAATATATACATTACAATCCTTTCTGAAAAGGTAAATATTGTTATATGGGCATCATATTTAGGCACTAAACCACATATAGATTTAATCAGTTAAAAATGAAGCCGCAAAATCTTCAATTTCTTGAAGTGGAGGACTCCCTATACCGTCAAAATGGCTATATTTTTTTAACCACCGATCTAAGAAAATTTTAAAACTAAAATAAATAAAATAAAATAAAATTCGAGGTTGCCCATGTGAGTATATAGAATATCATTACCAGATCATGATTAATAAATATAAGGAATTAATTTAAACTAGAGGTAGAGTCTTAATTCACATATGTTTTAATATACATTCAAACTATAGTATTTATTATAGGTTTAGTTTTATTAACATAGAAACATTAACCTATCCCTATATATAATTTTCGTTTCGCAACAAAATAGTAGTAATTTTAATGACAAAGATCCTTACCACTTGTATACAAAAATAAATTGTGATTTACAGTCAAAAATTCACTGGCCAGTTTAGCCCTTGTGGATAATGACCTTTATAGCTCAGAAAAGGACTTACTACAAAACTTATCTTACCTTAAATTCTCTCTATCATTTGAAAATGATAAGAATACATAGCAAAAAATCCTTCAGTGTTTGCCAGAATGAAGGTTTGAAATATGATAGAATAAGAGTTTTAACATAATTCAGTGTGTAAATGGAGAACACCAAATAGGTTGTATACAGTGACAATTTCTATTTCATAGAAACTGCAACTTCAACTGATACAACCTTATATATCAATGACAAGTGTCCTATAAGGTAGCCTCCATGATATAACACTATGAAAAGCCATGCACAATAAAACCATTACTTTGACATGTACTAGTAATATAATTTAATACCTATTACAATTATAATTATAGTAGTACATGAAAAGATAATATTTATTTCAAAGTCACTTATTGTATACACTTGTGTAATTATGAGTGGATTAGCATGTATATTTATGCAACCATGTTTTGATTCTATGAAATAGTCCATTTAAGTAAAAAACCTTGTAAAAATTTACATATATTGGCCTCATTTATGATAAATTTAATAGTCTTTTGCATGGTTGAGTATAAGTAGTGGATCATTGTTCAAATTTTGGATTATTCTATTCAAAGATGCTGAATATAAATTGACACATCGAATTTCATAAATAATCTCATCATTATATAAAATCCGTATTATACATAGCAATTCTTATTGTTGAGATTACTTTTATTAGGGATTGGTGGACTAATTATTTTTATAAATGGTTCTTAGTCCTCTATATATTGGATGCATTCATGTGGTGTTTGGCTTTGAAGGACATATGGGTCATGAATTTTTGCCATTGTACTTTTCCAAATAATTTAAATGAGATTTATTTTTCATTATTATATTCAACATATTTTTTTGGTATTATAAAATATTATTACACTATAGTAATATATTATTAGTGATTGGCAATTTTCCACTTCTCAATGTAGTTGAGATACTTGTCCTTGGTTTCAAAATCATAAAATGCTTCAACATACACTCTTTTTTGATGTAGCAGAGCTCCTAAGACTTCATATTACAAAGTACATGGAGAAACATAACTTTAGTTTAGATGGTGATTTGTACTGGCATTTAGCATATGACATTCTTTAATGCATACACATAGCTTTTATGGCACATGGCATAGGAGGAGCTACCATGGAGGAAAGTGGCCTTCTATGGATGCTTTGAAATGTGAAATCTTTATTACTACATAAAAAAATAATTCAATTTAATAATATTTATTTCTAATATTATTAACAATTTAATATATTGGCATAGTAAATTGATATACTATAATTTTAAAATATATATTATATAATCAAAAAATATATTAAGATATACATTATATATTTATTTATAATATTTTTTTAGTTTATATTAAATAAAATGGAAAAATCGTTCGATAAAAAATTGGTTATATTTTATGAATATCATTGTAATAAATAGTTATAAATCAATTCAAAATGTTTTCAAGGTGTAAATCTGATTGAAATTGAAGATGAAAAGGTAATATGAACATCAAACTAAAATTCTAAGGAGATAAATTTTTTGTTTTGGGTAATATGCTGCTATAGTAAACTATATCTCTGATTCTTTTTGGTTTACTTATATCTGGTGCATAGGCATTTTTCGATTGTTTTATGTTTAGTTTTGTAGTTTATTCTACCTATTCAGCATCAAACTAAACCAAAACCCCAAAAAGGTTGAAGCCATGAACTCCCTACATGTTGCATAGCCTCCCTTAGCCACCTAACCAATAGTGTGCCACGTGTATCAATAAATAATAGTGTGGAAGGTGTAGAAACCATTTCCTTATTATTTTATATACGTGTGCATTACCTAGGTAGGTCACCTTATTTGCTAGAAATTTTAAAAACTGATCAATATTTTAATATGATTTTATTTTTGTAATTGTCATGTCGATATGGAAATTGTATATATTAATTTAATATATATGTAGTCCAAGAATATCGATATATTGGTGAATAATAATTATAATATGTGATATATTACATAAACATACGTGTGATTATTGAAAAATTATCGAGAAAGTTTCCTATGTCTATAGTTGATTTAGCAAATAATATTTGACATATGAATTATCCAAAGTAAATCACCTTAATTTTTGTAAGATAAAAAATTGGTTATAATTTTAACAATCCGATATTATAATAATAACTAACAATGAGATTTAAATATGAGAGATAGTTTAATATTCAAAAATGGAGTCTTGGATATTGATATATTTTATATTAGTTTCTTTTATTTTCCTTTCTATTTACATGATATTTCATGTGAAATCATACACAAAAAATTAGTTTATTTCTCACATGATGGTGCCATATTCTATTGACAAAGACTCTACATTTTATGTACACCATATCAAATTAGCTTACATATTGAATCCTTCTATTTATTTGCCTCGCTGCTTAAGAGAAAATACCCTAACATGACAATTGGTCCCAAGAGGGATGGAATTTAATCAGTTAAAGTTATTGTCAAAAGGGGAATATACCTCACTAAAGAAAGGAAAACACTTGGTAAGCATAATATGATGTGAACATTTCTGTGATGTGAGATTTTTTCTATTAATTCCTGAATGATTGAGATTCAAATTGATTAATATTATTTGGATTTTTTCACTGTGGGTGATTTATAGTACATTAATAATAGAGTGACGTTAGCACAGTAAATGATAAAGGTAGTATATCATAGTATAATACATAAATGGGAAATATATTCCTCAAATGAAAAGAAAACATTCACTAGATATAATCACAAAAAAAAAACAATTCATCTAGATTTTCTTTCACCTTTAGGGCAACTGCTAGTTATATAGAAGGCATTGTATTAGATAGACTATCCTTGGACTCATCTCACATGATACCTAAAGTTTTAATTTTTTTTTGTCGTTTCCTATGCTGACATGTGGGTATGTGTGATCTATTTTGATATAGTTGGATCTTTAACAAGCCCTCCATACACCTCCTTCCACCATCTATAGTCCAAATTTTTAAATGGTGGAGATAAAAAAAAATTCCATCAAATTACTCCCTAATGAACTTAAAAAACATGCAATAAATATGATGATGTTGATAAATCATAAGAAATTTTTATAGCTAAATTTAACCATTATTTTTACATGGAGATATTGCCATAGGTAGAGAACTAAAAAAAATGCTTGAAAGAATAACTTGATGCCATTAAAAATTTTCCATACATATCCCTTTATTAGTAGACATTTTGTACTGTGTATATCTTTTTATAACTCTATTTTTTTCATTGAGTTATAATTTCTAGTGAATATTATCATATATGTAAGACTAAACCAATAATAATATATGGAAGAAGAGAATAGGGAAAGAACAAAGGAAGATCCTCGATAGAGAATGGAGGAAGAGGAATCCCATTGTGAGTAATGAGTAGAAGTATTCCCTCAACAAATAATAGATGAATAAATGAAGAACATGTAGAAAATGTCTGGATGAAGAACAATGAAAATACACCTATTGAGTCAGTAGATATGAATAGGTACCAAAACAAGTATATACCAATTGTAATGCTTATGGTTTTTTAATATGTATCTTGTTTTTTTTTTTTTTTTTTATTTACATGTTTTTAAAATATTTTAAATATAATTTTATTTTTCATATAGAACAAATACTATATTATGTCATATATGTTTGAATATTGTATTAGATTATATAATATATTTATAAATAAATAATATTGTTCCATATATTTTATATTATATTATATTGGTTATTTTATTATATTATAGTTATACAGTGATTCCCTCTTATTTATCCATGTTGCATGCACTTCATAAAAGTGTCATTACTCACTTCACCCATAATAGAATCATAACAGAATCAGCAAGATCAATGCCATAACCTCATTGTATTTCCTCCAAATGAGTGTCATTTCATTAATGATTTGATCCACAAATTAAATGTTGATTTTTTCTATAATCAAATATAAAATACTCAAAATTATCTTACATGTTGAAAATCACCAGAACTTAAGATGATCTAGCACAAATTGAAATATTTCATTGTGGTTAGGAAAACTATTGGTGATTGGGTTTTGTTGACGAAAGATCATTTCCATACTATACTTAGGCATGATCTGAACTAACAATCATTAGCATTGTAATTCTAAAACTTTTTTCAAAATGTGTCATCCAAATTATTGATAGATTTTATTTGTCTATTGGGATTCAAACTGATATTTAGGTATTTAGAATATTATATGTACGTAATGAAATAGTGGGTTTTACATGAATTTCACACACTAATAATGGGTTGACATTTTCTATTATGAAGGGATGATGAAGACAACATGACATTGATCTAATTATTATAAAGATTCATGTCCAATGTAGCACATTATTCTCTCTTTGTTTGACTCATGTCATAGCTCCTATGTAAGATTTGATATAGGCACCAAACTAGATTTCCATCAGTAGTTAATAGCCCTCAAAGTATTATTTAAATCCCTACCACACGAGTCTTTGTCATTGCCAAGATCAATAAAAGGAAAATACACATCTAAAAGCCATAAGTTTAGTGCTTTTACTTCATCCTAATGACATTATCTACAACATATTAGTGCACACAATTATAAATTCAATACACACGACCCAGAACCATTACATTGATTAAAAACAATGAAAAAATTAAACACAATAACACTATTTAGATTCACAATTAGTGTGGCTATTTATTTTAAGTGCCTTACCTCATTCTATCCATGCCTCTTATCCTTGAATTGTACATTTCTACTTCTCAATATTTTCTCAAATGATGCATGACATAAAGTACGCACTATGGTAGTTTCTCTAAATTTTCATAGATATCATGGTTGTGTATGTTTTATATCTCCTATAGATAAACAATATAACAGTTATGAGGCATCATCAGGACTAGTACATGTTGATACATCAGATAATTATATTTTAATTAATAAAATATACAACAACATTATGTATTCTTTATATGGTACTATGTGTTGGATATTAAAATAAAACCATGACTT
>JARHVA010008441.1:455000-472500 GCA_037957365.1 Torreya grandis
TTTTATTGATTCATATTGAGTGACTAAAAGATGTATAACCCAAACCATGCTCAATTCAGAATTACAATTGACATGCAAACATTTGAAAAAACTAAAATCTAAAAACAATGTCTATTTTTAGTAGTTGTTATTTATAGTAAGTTTCACATGAAAGTCTGTGTAGATCTAAAAATATCTAAAAATATTATTAATGATAGAATTAGCCTATGGTTTGAAATTCAACTAAAGTTAATGTTCATTCCTAAAAATATACAATTTCTAAAAAAAAGGAAAATCTTGAAAAATTAAATAAATTACAATTTGAGACCCTCAGAAGATCATGTTTTCTGTCTAATTTTTTTAAAAATCACCCATAAGAGAAGAGTGTGGCTTAGAGAAGCAAAAAAATTTCCAAAGTTATGGTCTCCAGAAGGTTGGCCCATTTTTTCTGCATCATTCTCCTCTGGTTAAAAATAACTCAGCTCCTATGAGTTGCCTTTATTGTACTGATGCCATTTCTTCTTGTCATTATTATTTAGCTCCAAATATATAATCCAAATGTTTTCTTATTATTTCAATCCTTCCCACTTCATTAAATAACTGTTATAATTTCCTTGCCTTGTGCTCACTATCTTCATATCAAAAATTTGCACTATCTTTTCCTTCATTTTCTTTGAAACCTGTTGCTACTAATTTACTTTTTCATCTTCATCACCTTAACCATATTTTACATTAAATTCTCTTATTTCACATTTATTTTCCTTTGAAAAGATAACCATTTTATATAAGATACTCATCATGAATAGTATTTATCCCACTTGTTAATGAATTCTTGCACTACTCAAATACCTTGATAAAATATGGATCAGGTACATATAATTATTTTATACCTTAAAATCTAACTAATTCACTCACCATAGTAGTTAATAATGATACTTTCTTTCTCAATATATCAACTACTTGATCTATTTCCCTAATTTATGGTTTAACACAAAAGTATACCACTACAAGAAATAAACCCACTTTTCATGCATATTATTCAAATTATTTTGTGTATTAAAATATTTCAAAGCCTCAAGATCTATAAATAGGATAAACTCTATCGACACTAGGTAATGCCTCCGATGTCTTAATTCTTGTACAATTGCATAAAGTTCAACATCTTAAGTAGAATAGTTTATTCTTACCTCATTCAATTTCTCACTAAAATATGTTATTGGATTTCCTTCTTGACTCAATATAACACCAATTCCCATAAATGAATCATCACAATCAACCTCAAACACTTTATTAAAATCTAATAATACTAAAATTGATATTTATGTAATCTTCTTCCTCAAAAATTCAAAGCTTTCTGTGGTTGCTCTAGTCCACTAATTTTTTTAATAATTTTTTTTGTAAAAAGTTGAAAATAATTGGAAACTTATTACCTCTATAATGATTATTATAATAGGCCACTAAACAATTGCATTTATATTTTATTCATCCTATCTCACACCATCTACTAAAATTACAAATCCCAAAAATACCAAATTATTCTCCACAAACCTATACTTCTTCAAATTTTCATACAATTACTTTTTTAACAAATCCATGGTCATTATAATTTTTTTTAAGTTTTCTTCTTGACTGTTACTAAATATCAAAATATCTTCAAAATAAACAAATAGAAACTTACCAATATATTTTCATACCACTGTATTCATCACCATCATAAATGTGCTAGGTGCATTAGATAATATGAATGACATCACCATCCATTCATATAAGCCATCCTTAGTCTTGAATGTAGTTTTCTACTCGTCTCCTTCATGAATTTAAATATGATAATAATCACTCCTTCTATCAATCTTCACAAAATATTTTGCTCCTATAAGTACATCTATCATATCATCTATATGATGTATAAAAAACTTATACTTGATTATAATTCTTTTAATTTATCTACTATCCACACACACTCTCCATCTCCATCTTTATTTGGATTTATCATTGTTGGTGTTGCACATGGACTTATAGTCTCCCTTATCACCTTCTTCCTTACCAATTTAGTATCCTATTTATTTAATTTTGCATGTTTTATTGGAATCATCCTATATGATGTTTGATTGGGTAGAGCTGATCCTAGAATCAAATCAATGTGATGCTCAATATCTCTCTTCGGGGGTAAACCATCTGGTGACTCATCAGCCATAACAAATGCATATTCTTTCAACACTCTTACTTCTTATGTTATAATTTCCACTACTTATATGCCTTCATTATTTGCTACTAATACACAATAACAACCCACCACCTTCATATCTTGGATAAATTCTTTAGTATAGAGCATGCTTTTTTGTCTTCTCTTCTTCATTAACAAGTAACAAAATAACATTTATAACACTTTTTCAAAAAGTGTATGTGTTATTTGCTCTATCATGAATTATTTCCTTATAAAATTATCATGGTCTTCCCAATAACACATCGCATGCATCCATCATAATAACATCACACCATATTTCATCATTATAACTTTTTCCTATAGAAAACTTGATTAAGCACCTTTTACCTACTATAACTTCATTCCCTTTCATAAACCATGAAATCCAATAAGGATTAAGATGTTTTTCACATTAAAAATTTATTTTCTTTATCATCTCTTTAGAACCATATTTTCACAACTACCATCATCTATAACTACTTGTCATAACGTTCAACTCGAAGTACATGTTATTCAAAAGATATTTGATCTAAGCCATGCATCACCACCTTCTTTATTATACACTTATTCCTCCCTTAGAGTGATCATGGTTATTCTCATCATGAGATTTTTCCAACATTTGTAGGTGAAACTTTAGTATTTTATTCTTCTATCTCAGCCTCGACTAGATTCACTTTTGGGTGATTGTCTTGCCTGTTTTCTTGATCTTGGTTTTGCAGACACTCAAATGATCTGAGCCCTTATTATCCACATCAATAACAAACATAATATATAATCTTATTCATTAACCATACTCTAGAACCATCATAACCTCATATTCTCTAAAACCCTCTTCCCCTTTGTCAGTATTAAAACCCTTACCTATTGACATCTTGTCTTTTGGCACCACATGATGATTCACCTTTATTGGTGTTAAAACCACCTCATCCGCTATTTAGAGGGGATCCACCTCTTCTCAGACCAAGAAATATTCTTTTAATATTATAACTACTTTGTTTTCTTTTACCTTCAAAGCTAATTGATAAGCCTCATCCATGCAAATTATTTTATGCATTCTTAATTTGTCTTCTATTGAAAAATTCAAACCATTTACATATCTCGAATCCATATTCTCTTCTATTTCATCATGCTCCATTTATCTTGAAACCTTATAGAACTCATCTATATACTCTTGTATACTGTGATCTCTTTTCCTCAAAATCTGAAAACTTTTTTATAGGGTTTGTGCATAATTCACAGGAAGAAATTTCTTCCTGAGCTTCTTCTCCATATTTTTGCATGCGGTACTATTCTCTTTAACTTTTATCTATCTTTATTTAGGCAGGTGATCTCACTAAATCATTGTATGACATTTTAATTTCATGCATGCAAACTTTACCTTCTTGCCTTCTCTCATAGTCTTCCATTTGAAAAATTTATCCATATTATTTATCTAATCTATCAACTCCTCTAGTTTTAAACTACCCTCAAAATATATAACATAAACCTTGATTACTTCTTTTCTTCCTTCTAAAATGTGAACCATCCTCCCTTCCATCAATGGTGGTTTCTCTTGATAACCTTAGTTAATTGTTTCACTTGCCTTTGTGGTTTTTGTATAGTCTATTTCATCTATACAATACCTTCTCATCCTCTTTCCACATCTTACTCCAATATTTAAACTTGCTCTGATACTAGATGGTTAACCCTAAAACTATCAACATGATAAATTACCAATAGGAAAATCTTATAAAAATAATAAGTTGTATTGATTCATATTTAATGAATTGAAATATTTACAACTCAAACCATGCTTAAATAGACCTCAACTCAGAGTTAGAGTTGACATGAAATTTTTTGAAAAAACTAAAATCTAAAAATAATGTTAAAATATTATAAATACGAAAATTATCCAATGGGATGAAATTCAATTAAATTTAAAATCTAGTCCTAAAAATATACAATTTTTAAAAATAGAAAAATCTCAAAAAAATAATTGAATTATAATTTTAGACACTTAAATGATCACGTTTCACCTCCAAATTTTTATTGAAAAATACTTCTAAGTGAAAAGTCTGGCTTAGGTCAGAAATAAGATTTTTTATATGGTTGTTTTGGAACGTGGAAGAGATCAAACAGGGCTATAGGTCAAAAGTTATGGCCTTTGGAAGGTTGGTCTATTTTTTTCATCATCTATACTCTAATTTTTTGTTAGTATTCTTCTTATAATTAGTTTATTATATTTTATTGTTGGTATTCACTACATAATTATTAAATGAAACAAGAAATTGATTTCCTCTAAGAGATATTGATGTGCACGATTGTTGTATTAAATAATGCACAAAAAATTAACTGAATAAATGCAACAAAGCCTTATAATCATACTATATTTTATTTTTAAATATTTAGGCTAAAAGTTATATTCTCGTTGGTATGGTTTGTTAACTAAAATAAAAAGAATATTTGAAAGGCCAATATGGATGTAGTTAAGATATTTTAAGATGACTTCTTATATGGTTTATAATTTTAAAATTATAAAAATGTTTTGAATATTTTTTTAAGTTATGTCATCCTCACTTTTTAGAGTTGTTTTTACCTATGGCTCCATAGTTGGTTTATACTATATAATCTCAATTTTGTCACTATTTTTTCTATACTCAGATTATTATAGTATCTGGTTGGTATTTACTATATACTTATTTAAATAATTAAGATATTGATTTTCTCTGAGAAATAATGACGTGCAAGATAGTTGTG
Source organism: Torreya grandis (assembly GCA_037957365.1). Lineage (NCBI taxonomy): Eukaryota > Viridiplantae > Streptophyta > Pinopsida > Cupressales > Taxaceae > Torreya > Torreya grandis. The sequence goes on from JARHVA010008441.1 coordinate 459,919, forward strand.
TTTAAACAATGCACATAGATCAAATTGAATAAATGCAATAAAATCTCATGATCATATTTTATTTTATTTTAAAATATTTAAGGTAATAATTTTATTTTAATTGGCATGGTTTTAGAGTACCTTATTACTCATTCTTACTAGGTTCTAGGTTATTTGTCTTCACCAAGTTTTGTCCTATGTGGGCATTTATCCCACATTGGCTAATTTAGATTGATTTTTGTCTTGGCTGGACTATTTAATAAAGGAGTCTACTTTTTACTATACATTCTTTATGATATTTCTCAAATCCCTTTTGTGAATAACAATTGTTTTGTCTTCAATTGGTTTCTTCTTTGATTGTATGCTGAAGAATTAATGGTTGTAGTAATGAGTTCTTGGAGTGATCTTTGCTAAAGAGTTTTGATAAATAATTGATGATACCAAACCCACCCTCTAATAGACATTACTAATCATACTTAATTTTATTATTTATTCTCATAATGTATTTTAGATCTGTATTTTGTTTTAGCCATTAATTATGGCATATGGATCCTAGCTTTTGTCCTTAAGAAGTGTTGATTTGAATTTTTTATGGCTCCTTTTGAGACTCTTATGTTTGATAATCAAGCTTCATTGGCCATTTAGATTATAATTTCATTCAAAGCCATTTTTTTTAAAATGCAGTTTTATATTCTGATATTATCATTAACATCATGATTTGGTGGATACTTTTAGTTGTATGATCAGAATTTAAAGTCACTGATCTAATTTGGTAGTATAAGGTTTATTTGAATATTTGCCTTGGATCTTACATCTACTTATATTTTGAATTGGCATACAAGAATTATTGAATATATGATGGTTATTGATTATGAATTTTTTATATTGAGGTTTTGATGCTTGGTTGGCATTCTCCTTTAATTGCCATTATAGATTCTAGGGATGAGTCCATTTTGTTTGTGTCCAATAATTCGGAGTTGAATGATATTCATTCTATTTTTGAAAATTAGAAAATTTGATGATCTTTACTGAGGTCTCATATTCTAGACCAATGGTGGTGGAGTTGATTATGCTTCTTCTCTAAATGGTCTAGTGGGCTCTTGTTCTTTACCAAAGCTAGAGGACTCAATAGGATCATTTTCGAAGTATCTTATATTGAATAGTAAAGATGAGAATGGGTCTTTATCATTTATAAATGCATATACCTATGATAAATTTTGAATGTATGGGTTTAAGGTGAGGTGGTGTATGAGAGTTGTGTTCTCCATATTCTATTAGGATTTTAAGAGACTACTATAGCCTGTGATCCTCCCATGGTCATCTATTTTTTAGTTTCACCATCTTGTTTAGAATCTAGTGCATGCCCTTGTATTGGATATGTTTATGTTAACATTTTAGACTATAATCTATTTTTTTAATTGGTGTTTGCTTTCCCTTCACTAAATATCCTCACCACCATCCATTGATAGTCCTACTCGAGGTATCCATTATATCCACCCGCATATGCATGACTCCTTCAATTGCAGTACCTTGATTTCTCTCACCATTTTGCATTTTATGTGCATTGTGATTTTTAGCTTTTGCAAATGCCCATATATCCTACTTTCAAAGCTTGGTCAACATCCACAAAAAAATAAATGTGCTACTACTTAAAATAATATTTATACCATAGTTTTTACATATGGCCTAATACTCATCCATGATATGTTTGGTAGCTTCTCCACATGTTTGACTCAACCAAACTGGTAACTAACATACCCATACATACCACATGCCACCTCTACAAGTATTCTTCACCACCTAAACATGTCAATGTTGATCTCATCGATGCCTCAGAGTCTTCCATCACCACTCAACTACCTACAATCAACCAATAAGTCAATAAGCCACTAGTTACTTTATTAATATAGTTGTATTGACATTATTAATTATTTGAAAAATTTAAAACTTTTGGTGGAAGAATCTGAAAGGGAAATTGCACTAGGGTTTGTCCATGTGAGGGCAAATTTGATTTTGGGGTATGGTAGTTTTTTTTATTGTTTTTTTTACAAAAAAATGCATTATGATGTAAAAATCCTTGTAAAAGTCAAGATGACATGCTATTTTTTTACTTTTGTTAGTTTCATGAGCTTCCTAGTTTTATGCTAGTTTTAATGAGTGGCTAGAAGGCTATATCCACCTTAGTCATACTTTTTTGTTTTAAATTGTAGTGTAAATTTTATTAAATAGGGATCATTTGTAACAAATTGATTGTTAAATAACTTTTGATCACTAGCTCAAAATTGAGTGATGTGTTTTTCAAAAGATCATATTTTCTTACTTTCCATGTATTGGTTCTATTTACCTGGGGGGTCTCTTTACATTGGTTGTGTTGCCTTTTGATTATGATTTGTGGTGACATTTTAGTGTTGATGCATTAGCTTTGTTGTGATAATTTGTTAATTTAATATTCCATGTTTTGCACATATCTTATCTTTTTCATTTGTCGAAGATAAGAGGCTAACATCCAGTATGGTAGGAAGTTAGACACCCTAACATGCAACAAAGAATTCCTTCTTGATTCTTCTAGATTGCATTATCATCATTTGTTGCACTTATGAATACATTTTCATCTGAGTCTGACTACTATGGGCCCTACATTTTACTTTGTGTATGCAATATCTCAAATGCATTTCCAACTAAACCTGATGTCCTTTTGCATTTGTTATGTAGTTATTGTCTTTTAACTACTAATTTTTTTTGGTGTTTTTTTACATACATGGATCTTTTTCACCATTTTACACACTCTTCTATCAACCAATGGCATGTATTGGCACTTTGACACACTTATTGTTTGTGTCATGCCTCAATCAAAGCCATTTCTTTATTGCCTCATCTTCTTCTATGGGGACACCTCTTCACTCCTTTATATTTTGGAGCATCTCTCTTTATGGTTTCCTTGATAGGTCAATAGTTTGCTCATTGAGAGTTATTTTTGTGAAGCTCAATGTGTTTCTTGTTTGTTTATGGTGTTTTCTATGTACTATACTTGTATTTATTTGTAAACTACTATGGGGGTTTATTGATATAGCTTTGTCTACTTTTATGCATTTGTGTGCTCTATTTTGGGCACCTTTTCATTTCGATAGTCACTATCTCTTCCATCACCACCATGGCCAACATCTTTGAGAGACCATATCAATAATTTTGACATTTATTTTTTAAATAATTAATAGTATCTTATAGCTTGAAGTGTAGCTATAATAATAAATAATAGTGTCATCTTATCTTCTTGAATAGTTCGTTAGTCTCTCTCAGAATGATATGGGGATATTATAGTGTATACACTGCCAAATGTTTTAGTGTTCAAGTAGTGGATTCAAACCACTCATGCAAACATTTTTTTGTCACTCCAGTTAGTCAGTAATATAGTGGGGGTGATATTTACATTTTCCTTCTTGGTATTGATCATTCTTTCAACATGCATTACTCTTTTGTCATTTCATCACCACTGACAATTTTCTTGGTTGAAGCTATTTCTGGTGATGCACAATGTCAGTTGTTTTTATAATCGAGTAGTTGATTTATCCCACTTGTGTAGCTTGAATTCCTTCATGATTTCTGAGTACTTGGTGTGTGGAATATTTCAAAATCATCTTTAGTAGGATTTATAGATCTCTCTTATTCTTTTATCTCTTTTTGGGGGTAGTTTTTCATACATGTTTTTTCTCTTTTCTCCACTTCATGAGAGTTATATGTATATATTTCACTCTTTTGAGTTTTTTTTTGGATTTTGCCTTTGTACAGAGGTATCTTATTCAAGAAATTTATTTATTAGAACCCGTATGAGGATTGTTACTTGAAGCCATGGCCTTCTTGGTGATTCTTATAGTTACACTAGTGTGGTATCCCCATTAGTGACACTCATATGGTAGCCATATCAGTCTCTGTGCCCATTTATCACCATTGTGTTCAAGTGTGTTCAAGCAATGTTTCCTTAGGTTCATCATTCTACCTAGTACTTTGGAGTGTAGTATTTATGTTTAGTGATCCTCATATTCAATACCATTCATAATTTCACTTGGAAATCATAATGACTCGACATACATTTAATCTAGCATGATGGATTGGCATCCATATGGACACATGTCTTTACATTGCATCCTTTATTGTTCAACCCTAGCTTCACATGAGGGGGATGGATGTTAGAGTATCTTGTTACTCATGCTTTATAGGTTTTAGGTTAATTTTCTTTATCTAGTTTTATCTTATGTGGGGATTAATGCCATGTTGGCTAGCTTATCTTGCATCTTTTTTTTGACTTGTCTATATAAGCAAGGACTATACTATGTAATATATATGTTTTGTGATCTTTTTCAGATATATTTTTTGAATATCAATTATTATTTTTTTAATTGATTTCTTTTTTGAGTGTATAGTGAAGCATCAATGGATCTAATAATGAGATCTTACAAAGATCTTAGCTAAAGAGTTTTGATAATTCTTTCATATGGTTTGTTAATTTAAATAAAAAATAAATTCAAAGGCCAATATGGAAGTGGTTAAGACATTTTGGTAGACCTTATTATATAGTTCATAATTTTAAAACTGTGAAAATATTTTGAATACTTTTTTCAATTATGTCATCCTCACTTTTCCTTGTTATCTTGCCCTATGGCCCCATCATTGGTTTATACTCTATACTATATTTTTTTGTCACTACTTTTTTAATACACAGTTTATTATATTATCTAGCTGTAGTCTTTACCACATGCTTATAAGAAAAAAACAAGAAATTTATTTCCTTTGAGAAATAATGTCATGAAATATACTTAATTTTAATAATCCATAAAGAATAAAATTAAAAAATGCAATAAAGCCTCATGATCATACTATATTTTGTTCTTAGATGTTTAAGGTAATATTATTATTTTGGTTGACATAGTTTGTTAATTAAGATAAAAAGAATGTTTGAAAGGCCAACATGGATGAGGTTAATACATTTTGGTAGACCTTATTATATATTTTATAATTTTAAAACCATGAAAAGGTTTTTAATATTCATTTTAGTTTTGTCATCCTTACATTTCATAGTTGTCTTGCCTTATTAGCCCATAGTTCATTTATACTTTACACTTTAATTTTTTGTCCCAAATTTTTCTATACTCATTTTATTATATTATCTAGTTTTGAGAGACTTAAATAGGTTTATTATAAATTTATACATAGTCATATGGACATAAAATTTAGCACTCAAAAAGGATATCTATAATCATTAAAAAGGACAAATTTAATCATTAAAGAGAATGAACCATAAATAAGATCTCAAAGTTAGACTTATCACCCTCTAACCTCTTTCTCCACTAGTTTTTCAATTAACACAAATTACATCTTATAAAATAAATCTACATAAGTGATTTTAATTTCCTAAAACCCTAGAACCATAAAATCGTAAAACATAAATTCATATAGTTTCATTTTTGTTATGTTTTTATTCATTTGTGGTCATGGGGATCCTAAAGTGAGTGACAATTTCAAGAGGAGGCCATGGAGGTGTCTAAGTAGTCAACAATTAAATGCATTCCAAGTAAGAAATACAAGCCCTATATGTTGTGAGAATCATGAAGTGAGTGACAATTGTAAGAGGAGGCTAAGGAGGAGTCTAAGTAGCCAATAATGAAATATAATCGAAGTAAGAAATAAAAGTTATACATATTTGCAAATGTTATCACACCTTTAATAAATTTTGCATATCTTTTAAGGGATTTGAACTATTTCCATATTATTTTTTTTCTTCATATCTTTGCTTATAGTGTGAAAACACTTTGTTATTTGATTTGAAAACCCTTAATATTAGACATAATTTGGCTATCACATGGGATTATTTATTTAGTAATGAGATCAAGATATTTGTATTTTTTGGGGATTGTTTACTTAGCAATAAGATCAGAAAGAGATCAAAAATCTTATCAATGTGTGTTTGGTCATTGATGTGGCAATGATTTTTTTTAGAGTCGTACACACCTGCTTTGGGTTGAAGTTTGGGATAGGTCTGTAGGAATTATTACTTATTTTGTCTCACTTTTTTACTTGGATTTATTTATTTTTGAAAGTGTTTAAAATTGATGGAATTCCCCCAATTTCATGGGGAAATGAAAAATAACCATTATAAAAATCTTAGGGTTTTCATTAATCATAATTGTTATTCCACCTCAAGCATACATGCCCCATGAATGTGTTTGTGGAACGGGGTTTAGCTTGTAATTTTTTCCATTATTTATTTATTTTAATATGACACTTTATACACTATCTATTTATATATTTTTTTAAATACATAATATAAATCATTATTTAATTTATACTGGTGTGAAATTTTTTCCAAAGATTCACCAATGGAATTATACCTAAAGTTTAGGTCTTGCAAGGATGTTATAGTAAGTATTTTATAGTAAGATTTTAGTGTTCCATTATAAAAATTATCCTTGTAGGTGGGACATAACTATAATGAGGCTTTCCTATGTATAAGAATTTTATTCATAGATGGATTAACTAAAGACTCCCAACTCTCTTATTGTGATTCTCTATCAAACGAAAGGGGCCAGTGTTCAATAGATACTCCCTCCTAAGATAATAGTTTGATTTATTTTCTTAAAATAAAGAGTCTAATGTTAAAAAAATACTCCTTATCAATATTTAAAACTTGAAGAAGAATGTTGGAGGCAAGTAGAAACTACAAAATGGAAAAATAAATCTGATGTTGGAGAAGGAACAAAACATGCAGGTAGGACTCCCAACCAAATAACTAGAAAAATGTAGTAGCTAATGAAATTACCATGGGTAATAAGAAAACCCTCATAATCCATTTCACTATATAATATAAATGAAACTCTAACTAATATATATGGGGGTTAAATAAAACTAAAAAACAAAGGTTAGTTAAAAATCTAATAAAAACAAATAATCCTCGTCTTCTAATTTTGAAAGAAACTAAAATTTTAGAAGAATTGTTTAAGAAGTGTATTAATAATATGTGGAAAAGTTCTAATCACTTAATTATAATCTCAAATGGAGATCCTAAATGTGTTTTAGTTTTAAGGAAGCTAGAAGATCTCAAAGGAGAAGTTCTTAGAAAGAGTAGTAAACATATTGCAAGTTTATTTACAAATAAAGTGACTAAGGATGAATTGTTTTTGTCAAACATATATGATCCTAATTGAATAACATCTAGAAGGAAAATCTAGGATGACCTGGTGAAGTTTATGAAGCTTAGCCTACATTGGAAATGGTTCATGGTTAAGAATTTTTTAGAGACCAATCATATTCTAAAACACATTTTTTAAAATTTAATTAATGTTTATCTATGAATATAACTCAACTATACTTTATCTTATCAGATATCCTTTGCCAACTAGAAAAACATCTAACCATATAGGTTAGACATCTATTATTCTTTACCAAATGGGTAAGAATTCTAACCATACGGGTTATGCATTCCTTCTCCAAATGGGCAAGCATATAACCATATAGGTTAGGCATCTACACATGTGTAAGTTATGCTCTGACTAGATATTTGATTCATTAAGATCAACTAGATCCTGAATCACTCAATCTTCACAACTCATCTCTACTATATAAGAAAAAAGGTCACCACGATAGGAGTATAAAATATATAATAAATAGTCTCATTACACCTTAGAATTTGGCCTAAAGCCTCAGGAGCTACAACAATCCAATCAAGATCCTTCTAAGTATATAACAGAATTCGTATCCTTACTTTGTTTATCTAAACTAGGGTCTTATTATAATGGTCTTACATTTTTACTTAACTTTAATCTTGTTCAAGATACAACCCCAACCCCATCCTATTCACTTGCATACTAGAACCATCTTTCACTTCGCAGAATACCTAAATACCTACTTCCAAATAGGATCAAGGTGTATTATACATTTAGTTTTATTTTCTATTCTAAGTTTCATGTGAACTGTAGATTTAGGTATGCATCCCTTTCTAGGGCCTAGTTCTCTAGATAGTTCCTTTATGATTGTTACCAAAATACGAGCATAAAATTATTAGTTTAAGTGATTGAATAATTACCTAACTAAAATATCCCTAAATCTTACTAAAAAATAGAAATGAACATTTGTGAGCTACATCCCCTTTCCAATTTTATTTACATTAACAATATTTTTGATCCTTGATTTAGACAACCTAATCCTTAAAATTATTGTTGAAAAATATTCATTATCTGAGATCCATATGGTTAATGGTTTTTTGATATTAAATAGTTTAACATTCTCAATCTAAGTTTTTATTGCTCCTTTTTAGTGGTACCAAGTTTTGAGTAAGAAATGTACTTTCTCTATTTTTTATTCATAAGTTCAAAAGTTAGAATCATTTAAAGTAGTCAAAGTTGTTTTCTTATCTTAATTAGTGTTGTTGACCAAGAGAGATTATCCCACCCCTTAGCCTTAATGACATGACATGGCCCTTATTTCTCCTCGATAGTTAATAGAGATGATGCCTATACATCATTGTTACAACTATTATAGGTTATGGATGTAGTTATTCAAGTGCAATAGCATTACCCATAAACATGAGATAGAGGTACCGCTTACACCAAATAGTACATAGTTTTGTTTAACCTTAAATTTTTTGTCTAAGTTGAGATTTAAAGAGTAAAGAATGCTTGAAACAAATTTTCATTGTATTTCAAAATAAAATTCTTGAGTAGAAAGGTAAAAATTAATTTTTTAAGATAATATATTAGTTTATTCATCATGCCAATTTACAAAAACATTTTTATTTGATAATTATATCTTTAGTCTACTTAGGTAACATTTTATATAGAATAAATTATACACGTCGAGTTTAATGTTAAACAAATATTTTATTCACTTCAAAGGAGGGTTCTAAAAATGAGGGTTCAACCCTACAATGAAGAATATTTATTTTCATTCTAGTCTTAATGATAATAAAATTCATCATCGAAGCCTAACAACAATCAAAGTAAGGGCCTGCTCAGAATATTGTTTTATGATAACTTAGACTTCTTTATGGTAATTTCATGTATCTAATAAAAATTCTCACAATCTAGGTTTACACATGTAGCTTTATATACTAGATTAAATGAGTTTTATAAATTTATAAACTAGATACATAGGAAACAAAACTCATTTATTTACTATTATATTCTACTCTTTTCATCGAACTGGGTATAGAGATCATGTTAATGATTGTAAATAGATACATAATGTAGAATTATATATATCTACTAATATTAAATGAGATCATATTTTTATATGTTATATGTCTATCAAATATCTAAATTCATTTCTTTTTAAATTATTGTTTGGTATAAAATTATTTAATCTCCCTCGCAACAAGTCACATTATCATTTTGTTTCTAGTAATGCAAAATTCATTCTATTTTAGTTTTCTAAAAATAAATACATTATATTTATTTATTTAAATTTATATAAAATATTATATTTATCTTACAATTAAAATAAAATATTATACTTACCTAGTGCCTATTGAAATATTTGATTGAATTGGATTGTGGTCCTACTTAAATTTAAAAAGCTGAGATAAAAGTATGTTGGTGGTGTGTATGGATATGGTTATAATAGAGATTTTGTGAAGGCAAGGAAGAAGGTGTTGATCTTATTTTTACTTCTATACCAAGAATTAGTCTTCTCCTTCCAAGCATTGATCTTATCTTTCTCCCTCTAAGCATTGATCTCTTCTCTTCCTCTAGAGTCAATCCTCTCTCTACAAATGAAACCATTCTCTCCACCTACATTGATCTTCTTCTCTCCTCCATTTTTAAAGTGTCAAAATTCCTCCCTCTAGCTCTAATTATCAAACACTATTTATACAATTTTTTGTACAATTTTTTCTTCACCAGATTCTCTCCTTGCATCAGGCTAACACCCTTCCTAATTAGCCTTTTTACTTCATTTAAAGTTTCTAACTAATTCTTATGTGTTAGTTCCTTTATAAATAGCATGAGTTAATGTTGGTGATGGATCTTATCAAGGTGGAGTGAGTTAATCCAAACAAAAAGAAAGTTATTTAACACTGAGAGTTTATGATTATTCCCTCATGCATTAGGAAGTAGAAGTGATAATTTTAATACGTTATCCATGGATTACATGGATAATTTGGTAGAGTGTAAGCTTAGTATGCAGGTGAGGTGGTAGGTTATTTAGTTTAGAATAGTCTTATTTTGATATTGTTAGGTTATATTTAAGTTTTTTTATTAGGTATTAATTAATAACAATTAAAATATGAAAATTTTTAAGATAGTTTATTTGAAAGTTAAAATTAAAATAATTAAATAAAATAAAAGCTCGTTTTTATTAAAATAACCTTGACGTATTCCAATATTATCAAATTGATAATATTCTTCTCCAATACTATGCATGGTATTTATTACATGAATATTAATTCCATTCAAAAACTATTTCATGTATGTTGATTAATCATTTTAGCAAAGAGAGTAATGAAAAAGATTAAATATTCATCTAATTTAATTTTCCCTTGTTTAAAGTTATAAATTAAATTTCTTTGAAAATAATTAGCTTAAATAGTTTAACAATTTGATTCCCTACTATTTAAGAATTTGAAAATGAAATTAAATCATACCTTGATTTCTTTCAAAATATCATCGATGACCTGATAGCTCTTTCAAATCAACATAAAATTTAACTTAAAAATCAACTCATCCTGACACAAATACTAAATGAGGTCTAAAACAACTTAAATTATGTGCATGAGTCCATAGTGTGGGAAGAGAGGTTGTGACATCCTCTTCACTTAAATTGTGCATTATCCCAATGCACTACAAAAGTTTGATTAAGTTCATAAATTTTTAAATTAAAATACAAACATGTTTTTCATTTCTTTGGTGTCCTCCCAAGTTGCACTTCATTTTCCATATTGATCCCACTTTACCTTACACTAATCAAACTCTCAATTTTGTAATTGGTACTAGCACCTCTCAACACTTTGTATGGATCTATTATTATTCTATCAATTTCTTAGACTTGTAAAACATTCTAATTTAAAATGTGTTTATTATCAAGGACATATTTATTCAAAAGTGAAACATGGAAGACATCATGAATGTGACTTAGTTGTAGGGATAAGGCCAATCGGTACGCTGATGGGTTGATTCTCTCTATGATCTCATAAGTTCATACAAAGTTAAGAGCTAACTTTGCCTTTTTCCCAAAAGTTATGGAACTTTTGTGCTATGTGACCTTTAGAAACACCTTGTCACCAATTAGGAATTTTTTTTGAAATCTCTTTCTATCTGCATAGCTCTTATATCTATCTAATTCTTCATTTAACCTTCACTCTATAAATTTCACCTATTCCTCCATGTCTTTCAACTTTTTAGGAATAATTACTATTCTATCCTTAAGGTTATCCCAACTAAGTGGCGTTTGATAGCTTTTCCCATATAGAGCTTCAAATGGAGCCATACCTAAAGATGTTTGAAATGAGTTATTATAGGAAAATTATACCAATGAAAGATAAGTTTCCTATTTGATTTGATAATCTATACAATACATCCTTAGGAGGTCTTCTAAAACCTAATTTGTCCTTTTTGTTTGCCCATCTATCTAAAAATGAAATGTGGAGCTAATGTTCAATTGTGTACCTAATGCTGAATTAGGGTCATCTAAAACCTTTAATTAAACTTGGAATCTCTATTTGAAATGAACCTTTATATAACTTCATGCAATATAATCACCTCCTTTAGAAATCAGTTGGCTAAAGTTGGTGCATCATCAGTCAAATTCCTAGGTATGAGATGTGTTACCTTAGTAAGCTTGTTGATTAACACCATAATAGCATCATGCCTATAGGATGTCATAGGTAATCCTAGTATGAAATCTATACTAACAACTTGCTATTTATATTATGGAATGTCATATAGATATAAAAGTCCTGCAAGATGATGGTGTTTTTCTTTAACTCTCTGACACTCCAAGCATCATGCTACCTATAATACTATATATATTTTCATCCCTTTCCAAAATTATAGTTTCTTTAGATTGGTATACAATTTGTTTACCCTTGGATGACCTAAGTAGGTTGCATTATTAGCTTTAGTCAAAATTATCTTCCTTAAGTCTTCTACATCTAGAACATAGATCCTATTATTATACCAAAGTAGACCCTCACCATCCAATTTATATCCTTAATTTCTTAGGTCTTCCAAATTTTATTGTATCATCACTCTAACTTGATTATACTAAGGATCTTTCTTTTATCCTTCCATTATTTTCCCTTTTAGATTAAATCTAAGCATTGTTATATTCATTACGTGTCTTATCCTAGTCAAAGCATCGACAACCCTATTCTCTTTTCCCTTGATATACTCAATTTCAATATCATACTCACTCAAGAACTGTAACCACCTTCTTTGCCTAGCATTTAGATTATGTTGTGTTAATATGTACTTTAGCTCTTGATGGTCAGTTTTTAGTTCAAAATTTTTCCCAATGATGAAATGTCTCCACTTTTATAAGGTGTGAAAATTTTCCAACAATTCTAAATCATGAGGGACATAATTTACTTCACGGGATTTTAATTTCTTTGTTTCATATGCA
>JARHVA010008441.1:482500-485000 GCA_037957365.1 Torreya grandis
TTGTAGTTTAGATGGAACATATCATACACTATGTAATTTCACTATTTTTATTTACAACATCCCAATTTACCAAACTGATAAGTTCTATCCTTACTAAAAATATTATACATACTCATGGTAGACTCTCTTACATACGATGTATTCTCTTTTTTATTATTTGAGTTGACCAAACATGAATGATCAAGTGGTATGATCAACATATTATATTAATTACTGTAAGAAGAAAAAGGGGGAAAATAGAAATGAGTCTCAATTACATGCACCATGCCATACTTACCCTATTACATCCCAATCAATGTCCATCTACATCTATTAAAATATTCACAAACCCATATATGTAATGTAAAAACTCATTTTATAACAACTAGTATGTTTCCACATGGAGATTTTTATTGAATCTCTATTTGGGTGCTATGGTTGTGATTTTTTATTGATTTTGTGAGTGTGGGTCTTCATGCTATTATGACACCAGTGGTTATTGAGAGTTATATGGATATATATATATTTACATTATTTTCTATTATCATTGCCATTGCCACTAAAAATAATTATTCTATTTGTAACAATAGTACTTATTTTTTCATTTTGTTAATGGAAGAATGTTGAAATTTGTACAAGGAATGCAAGTACTGCTAATTTTGGGTTGTTTATTCTATAAGGGTTTGAATACCCACCAATTTATACATGCTCTCTCAAATGACTATGATAGACTAATACCTTGCAACATAATCACACACAGTCTAAAGAAAAATGATTTTGAAAGGACTTTCTTAAACTCTTTACCTCCCAAAACATTTTAGAATAATCCATAGTGCTTAGCCATATATAGATATAATTATTGATCAATTGATATATAGGGTGGATAGGGTTGGTTAGGTTACATATATAGATAGTGGATTCACTATATATCTAATATAGATGGGACCTTAGTTTAGACCCTATCGATCTCAAATTTTTTATCATTATGCCCATTTATATATTCCATATTGAACAATAATATATTTGGATACAAATATATTTATAAGTTATCAGTTGAAGTTCCATAAATTATTTATCTGGTATGGTAATGTATCATATATATATACACACACACACACACACACACACACACACACACACACACACACACACACACACACACACACACACACACACACACACACACACACATATATATATAAGTGGATGGATGCGTTTAATATAGATATATAGGCTGATAGATGGAGATGTATAGTTTCAAATATTTTTCTTATCTAGGTTCTCGATAATTAGGTATATAGGGAAATGGATAAGTATCCATTGGATGAATGGGAATGGTCTCAAATATGTGTGTTTTGTATGTCCAATATAGATAGATATATAAGTATTCGAAGTGCCCCCATCAAAAATATTATAGGATATAGGGATAACCCATATATATAAATATGGGGTTGCATATTAATGTATAGGAAAATAGATAGGTCTCTATTAGATGTATACATATGTGGGTGTCTTCATTATCTAGAGTTTGGATCAACCTATAGATTAAATGATGACCCCCTACCTATTTATTTGACAAGTGCTCTAAAGTATTTTAACTATTTGATGGGAGCTTTGAGGAGAGGAACAAAGCTCAAAAATCAATGGCCATTACAGATAATTGCTTCTCAATATATCAAACCAAAGACTAATCTAAAATTAATGACCAATCAAAATCCAATTCACTATTGCATCAACTAATGACTAAACAAACTTACAAAAAACATTATTTCATCGGCTTCAAATCACTTATTCCTCTACACAAAGCCTATGCCCCTCACATAGCCATGTGTGCTACCTAGGATCCACATCACTCTACCCATCCATACCACTCTTAGGCCCCATCCTAATATTATTCTCTGACTACACACTTTAACATAGCATACCATTCAACCATATGTAAATTTTAGTTAACCACCATGCTAAGTATCCCAAGATTGGAAGTGGTTGAGAATGGTAATAACATTAACTACTCTAACAACCACCCATACCTACCAAATACATTGTTCCATTCACCAATATTACCCTTAGGAACATAACAAAAGTCATGACTACATTTGAATTTTTATATATATATATATATATATATATATATATATATATATATATATATATATATATATATATATATATATATATATATATATATCTATATATATATAGACACACACACACACACACAAAAAAAAATAAATAAATAAATAAAATAAAAAAATAAAAAAAATATAAATATAAATATAAATAAAAATGAAATAATCTATATAAAATCATGTTTAAGGGAGATGCCATTGGAATAAATAATGCACACATAGCCATATCCACAAATATATTTAACTTGAGAATATAGTTCATAATACATGAGATTTTCACATAGTCAGTTGCCCCAGTGTGCATCTACTTTGTATCTAGTATTTTCAACTCACTATTATATACCCTATTAATATTTAATGAATATAATTGCAGGATTTGTATATTGAGAATT
>JARHVA010008442.1:0-2500 GCA_037957365.1 Torreya grandis
AACACCTATAACTCCTATTTTTGTACCCTTATTATGATACCACACCGTAACACCCATATTAACACACTACTCTAAGAGGGATATTGTTGATAGAATATTTATTGTTTATAAAATTGTAAATAATTTTATTTATTTCATTCAACAATTTTTAGTACAACAAGATTATAAAGATATTGCATACATTATTCTCTCTATTACATATTATTAACATTTCCCCTAGCTTCATTCATTTCAATAATCTAAGTAAAATAATAATATAAACAAATAGTATAAACATATCACAATCATTACTACAACATTCAAATTTTGTCACAATTTGTACATTCCATCTAATTTGCAATGGTAACACAATGAATAGGGAGAAATATTTTATTCAATATGGAAAAACACTTCAATAAGTTCATTTCTCATAGTTTTCACAATCTTATACATCAATTTTAATTTAAGGGAGTGATCAACTCCCAACCATGTGATGTCATTAGGCATCTATGGTCCTTGTCAACACCCAATCCTAAAGGGGATGCCAATGACCCAAAAATAAATCTCACATACTCACAATGACTTAAAAAATGGGTTTAAATATTACAAGTTCCATTCTTATTGGTATGAAAAATTTACAACATTATCATCCAACAAAAACCAAGTAAAATAAAAAATCCAAGGAGAGTTATAAGTAAATTACAATATTTTTACTTAGGAATTACATCATTTATAGTTATACGAATTATCTTTTGGAACTAGAAATATAGAGGAACCAACAATACTATAAATTTACACATTTTTCACAATGATCACACATTTTTAACACAATGATACTAGGATTATGCACATTTTTCATAAGATAATAGAATAAGTTTTACCTGGATATATTTGTTAATGTATTTCTCTTGACTTTTTCATTATCTTTCAATTATTACATCTTCTTCCTTCCATTCCATTATGTTTTCATTAGCAACATTGAATAATGAATAATTTTAAATAGACGGATGTAATTTATAATGTCCAGTGGGTTTTTATATTAGGTAACATTTCATGGAGGGATAAGTGTCTTTTATATTCCATCTAGACACCCCTTTCTCAAAGTATCTAGTGTTGGAAATATTGTCATTGATGTCAAAGGTCAAGCATTATTGGTGATATAGGCCCCATTGCATTTAATGGTGTTTTTAATATTTCATATCTTGTATAATGTGTGTTAATATTTATTTAATATTAATGAAAATATTTTTGGTTGTATATAAGTTAAAATATGGCCCATGGAGAAGTCAAAGAGTCATGGGGTAAAAGACAAAAGAGGAATGGGATGCATTTTCTCATGAGGAGTCATCTTGAGGAATTCTAAGAGTCACCATGTGAAGACAAAAGAGGTATGGTGCATTTTTCCATGAAGGGACACTTTAAGGATTTCATGGAAGAGGGAACCTATTCTTGATGGTTTTCTTGATAAGTTTTTACAATCAACACACATTCTCTATAAGTCATATCTATTGGGTAGTAAAATAATATGATAATCATATGGAGAATTGATAGGAGATATTAAATATTGATTAATTATTTATTTTTTTAACATGACTAGAATCATTTAAGGACTACCTATATAACCCAAGATTTAGTAGTGGATTATTAAATAGAAAATGAATTTGATTTTTAATAGGCATAGATTATGGTAACCCTATAGGATCATGGAAAACCTCATTAAAATTATGAACCGACTCTCCCATAAACTATAAATTAAGTGTTATGTACAATAACTTCATCTTATATATTGATCAAAAGAAGAAAAAAAAAACTTCCCACTAGCATCATTCAACGTTCTATATTTAGACATAATTACAAAATATGTTTTAAAACCATCTTTGTAGGATGAAATAATATAGCTCTTTCCATTATTTACCAACTGGTGTTAGTTTATTGATAGTTGTGTGAATCATTCAGTTTTAATAAAAAAATCACATGGTTCGTTTAGAGAGAGAGAGAGAGAGAGAGAGAGAGAGAGAGAGAGAGAGAGAGAGAGAGAGAGAGAGAGAGAGAGAGAGAGAGAGAGAGGAGAGAGAGAGAGAGAGAGGAGAGAGAGAGATGAGAGAGAGAGAGAGAGAGAGAGAGAGTATAAAATAACACCAAGCATATTTCATAACTATAATTGGAACACTAGTAAATTGTCTATAAATATTTTATGAAATTTAATTATATAAAAATACACACATACCTTGGAAAATATTTTTATATTATATATATTTAATAATCACATAAAAATAATCTAGATAATTATGTAAATAAAATATAAATATACTTAATGAAAATTATGGTATATGTAAATGAAGCAAGCAATAATCACTAACATCTCTACCAAGTATATTAGGTTATGGCAAAGTATATCATATGCATGTCGAGGTATATTAGAATTTAATCTACTTTGAAACATGTCTAAATCTATATATTTAGAACATAGATAAATAATTAGTCAAAACGTGTATAAGGAGAAATAAAAACCACCATGTAG
>JARHVA010008442.1:10000-50000 GCA_037957365.1 Torreya grandis
TTATGATTATGGATTTGATTTTGGCACATTTGAGCACTAGCAGGGAGACTTTGGAGCATTTTATAGAGATTTAAATTCTTAATTTCTTTTCACTTGAGTGGTAATTTAATAGTTTTATAAATCATGGATTCTTTCTTCCAAAAAAAAGAGACAACATTTGTTTCAGAGGGACCTACTACAACATACACCATGCGACATTCTATTCTTACATTCTCTCTTTTTTGTGGAGGCACACAACCTTCATATTTTGTAGGATACTCAGATAATCACTATGTACTTCGGTACCTCATTATTCCTCATTACTAAGATCCAATATTTCAGCCCACCTAAGCTATGATTAAAGGGGGTGTTAGAGTGGGGATTTTTGGTCCTAACTTCTCTTCTTTCCCCCCCTCCCCACCCACTTTTTTTGTGGAGGGGGGGGGGGGGAGGAGGGGGGAGGGGGGGGGGGGCGTGGGGGGGGCGCATGGGGTGAGTTACTTCCCATTGAGTTTTCTATATTTATTCCAATTTTTGAGAGTTTCATTATATGTGGCTACCTCATCATGACTTATTGTTAGGACCCATTTTTTTTTTCTACCCACATAACCTATGATTAATGGGGGGTATTGGTGTAGGCTATTTGTTATTCTATTTATTTTTTAAATGTATTATCCATACACATTTAGATTTAGTTTACTTAGGTGTAATAAAGAGGTTAAGTGGGTGAGAGCATGACTTCTTCCTAGAGTTCCACATAGAGTTAAAATAAGTGTTAATTTGGGTTATCCTATGAGTTCTAGATTGAGTTACACTCAGTTCAACCTTGTGTTATCCTCTAAGTTAACTCTCCTTACTCTTTCTTCATATTCCTATTCACCAGGTTATTTTTATACAAAAGACGATTGGTATGTAAGGTAATTTAATAGATCAAGTAATTATTACACATATTTTTTCATATTTATAAATGTAATTAGGGATATTAATGTTTCTAATTATTATGTTCTCACTCTACTGGAAGATCACCTTTTAGCCAATTTTGATAATTTCATATCTCTGTAAAAACTTTAAGGTTTTGGGAAATTTTTTGATGTTATGATACATCAAGGTTGTAATTATTCAATTGGTTAGATCATATTATTTTTATTTTAAACTAGATAGTAATATATATTATACCATCACATAGTTTGAGCTATAATGAATTGAAACATGAAAGATACCTTCTAAATAAATCCTTCATTTAGAGAGTAACCTTATATTATGTCCTTTAAATTTTTCATGAAAGCACAATTTTTAATCTCAGCATTACTACTAATCCATCCAAACAATTTTGAACCAAGATATTATGGTAGATGCAAGAGCTCAAATCAATTCAAAAATGTGACAAACTCTGGTGATGATTTTTTTAAATGTTGTTATTGAAATGACTAGTCATATGACAAATATTATTTCACTATGAATTAAATGAAAATTTGAAGGATAATGTTTAAATAATAATCATAATTTTTATTTGTGTTAAAGTTGTGTCAAACATCATCAATCCATTATACAAGATTTTTAAATAATAGTATGTAAGAGTGTATTTTTTTTTAGTGCAACCAAGTTTCTCATGGTAGGAGCATGTAGTCCATTGAAACACATTTTGAAAATGGAAAATGTGGAGATAAGCCAAATGGCATCTAGGATTAGCTTAAATGGATTACATAGGTGTTTCATTAATCCATTTAATTGAGGATATCTAATTCTTTACTATATTCATTTATCATTTTAATTTACCTCCTAACATTCAATTATATTTGTTACTCTTTATTATTATATTATAAGTTATTTTGATTGACTTTTGATTTTATGGTAGAATACTAAAATTTAAATAAATAAAAAGAAATCTTAGAAAGTTAATGCAACAAAACTAAATAAATATACTCTAAAGGCCACAATACTAGATTGTAAGAAAAAATAGGAAGAAGAAACTAAAGGCATTATTAAAGGTTGGATTTGTAGTTCTAATGATTTGAATTTAAGGCATCATGAGTATTATGAAGGTTGTCCTAACACTAAAATAATTAAGGAGAATAAATTTTTAAAATTTCTTGAGTATGTTGATCTTGGAGAGATGGAATACCAAGATTAAGATGATCATGAGGAGAACCAAGGTATCTTTGAGGATATAATTATGGATAAGGAAGAGAAGGATATATATCTTGAGGATATAGATTAAATAAATGGAAGATAAAACTCAATAATAACATGGAAGACAAGAAAATAATGATCCTCTTGTTATATAGATACAAACATAAACTCAATCTTTGACTACTCAGATACATAAAATAAATCTAAGGGTTGTTACTTTTAGGGAGAGATCTAAGAATAATGAGAATGATAGAAATGAGTTGGTTGTATTTGAGATAGAAATTATCTATATAATTGGAGAGGAGGACAATTATTTATATTTGGTGTCAAATAGAAAAATAAAATCCAAGAGATTGGTTAAGTCATGTTTTATAGTAACAAATAATACAAAATTGAATGATATTATTAGATATAGATCTAGATACTCATATATCTATTACTACTAAACATTTGTATGTTAGTTCCATAATGAAAAAGTAAAAAAATATAATCTATATATGTATTTTATTTATTATGTTTATATATTATTTTTTTCAATGATTTATCTTAATGCATATTTTAGTGTCAAAAACTATAGCTTGTATTTTATTTCTATTTCTATTTTAAGTTATAAAAGTGCTGAACATTTTTTTCTAACCATATCCAAATGTAGAGTGATTTTTTCACTTGTGCCTTCCAACATGTCAATGTACATTAAGGTTTTCCCACACACACACACACACACACACACATATATATATATCTATTCTCTAGTTAATTTTAGGAATGTCATAATGTATAATGTTATTGTTTTTTAAACCTATCTCAAGGTATAGGAGTTTTTTTTCACTCTAAAAATCTCAATGTATGTGAAGATTCTCAGACACATAAATCTATGCTCTCTTTAATTTTATTATTTAAATTAATTAACAAGTGTAAATGTCTAATACACTATGATTAGTCCAAATATATACTCTCTTTAATTTCAACAATATCATAATGCCACTCATAGTGTCATTTTACTTGATTAACATGAGTAGCAGAACATTACACTATGGCTAGGAAACAATGATCTATACTTTTAAAAAAAAATCCATTTGAAATGAACTAAGGAGACACTTAAGTAATTCGAAAAGGAATCTCATGATATTTTTATTTTGATTGAACATGCATTGTGTAATTGTTAAGGTTGGCCACCCTAATAACTCTCAATTAAGGTAATCATTAAATGGAAATTCATGATAAAATTTTATAGAGAGGAATGTAAACCAAAAAAAAATTGATACCATTTGAATTACTTAATGTTCATAAATAATGATGCAAGAGTGAGGAATTAGATGTGTTATTTTGTAGATTTTTATATTCTTCATGTTTAGCATTTTAGAAATTGGAATAAATGTAGAAAATTTATACTAGCTAATTATTTTATATGAGGAGGTATACATGTATTAATTATTAATTTTATTTGTAAGATAAATTTTCATACAAAATAAAAAATTAGTTCCAAAAGTATGAAAAAAGTTACACTCAGTCATTTGTTATGTTTTTTTTAATATAGTATATTTTATGATAGTAATAAAATAATTAGTTTATTGCATTTTTTAACTCTTAGGATTAGGTGAGCATACACTTCCTTGAAATATTTCAAGGGATATATTATATCCCAATAAGATAATTTAATGAAACATATCTATGAACCTTTAAGTTTATACAATGGTATATGCAAAAATGCCTGCATTGCATTTAAATGTACATCTAATAAGAGGAAGAAGATGTTAGATAAGTTGGAAAGCAATAATCTTCATTGTAAAACACCACAACTCCTAGTTTTGTATCCTTATTATGATACCACACCGTAACATCCATATTAACACTCTACTCGAAGAGGGATATTGTTGATCTATTATTATTATTATTTATAAAATTATAAATAAGTTATTTATTTCATTCAACATTTTAAAGTAAAACAAGATTATAAAGATATTCCATACATTATTCTCTCTATTACATATTATTAACATTTCCCCTAACTTCATTCATTTCAATAATCTAACTACAATAATAATATTAAAAAATATTATAAACATTTCACAATCATTACTAAAACATTTAAATTTTATCACAATTTATACATTCCATATAAGTTGCAATGGTAACACAATAAATAGGGATAAATGTTTTCTTCAATATGAAGCAACACTTCAATAAGTTCATTTCTCATAGTTTTCACAATCTTATACATCAATTTTCATTCAAGGGAGTGATCAATTCCCAACCATGTGAAGTCAATAGGAATCTATGGTCTTTGTCAACACCCAATCCTAAGGGGGATGCCAATGACCCAAAAATAGAACTCACATATTCACAATGACTTGAAAAATGGGTTTAAATATTACAAGTTTCATTCTTATTGGTATTCAAAATTTACAACACCATCATCCAACATAAACCATGTAAAATAAAAATTCGAAGGAGAAGTATAAGTAAATTACAATATTTTTACTCAAGAATTACATCATTTATAGTTCTAGGAATTATCTTTTGGAACTAAAAATATATGGAAACCAATAATACTATATTTTACACATTTTTCACAATGTTCACACATTTTTAACACAATGATACTAGGATTCTGTACATTTTTCATAAGATAATAGTATAAGTTTTATCTAGATATATTTGTTAATGTATTTATCTTGATTTTTTAATTCTCTTTCCATTCTTATATCTTCTTCCTTCCATTCCATTATGTTTTCATTACCAACATTGAATAATGAATAATTATAAATAGAACGATGTAATTTATATTTTCAAGTGGGTTTCTATATTAGGTAACATTTCATGGAGGGACACGTGTCTTTTATATTCCATCTAAACACCCCTTTCTCAAACTATTAAGTGTTGGAAATATTGTCATTGATGTCAAAGGTCTAGCATTATTGGTGATATAGGCCCATTGCATTTAATTGTGTTTTTAATACTCATATCTTGGATAATATGTGTTAATATTTATTTAATTTTAATTACTATATTTTTGGTTGCATATAAGTCAAAAGACGGCCTATGGAGAAGTTAAAGAGTCACAGGGTAAAAGATGAAAGAGGAATGGGACACATTTTCTCATGAAGAGTCATCTTGAGGAATTTCAAGAGTCACCATGTGAAGACAAAAGAGGTATGGTGCATTATTTGATGAAGGGACACTTTAAAGAATATGAAAATTCACCAAGATAAGACAAAAGAGGAAAGGAGACTTTTTCTTATGAAGGGTCACCATATGAATTTTCAAATGGAAGGATATGAAGGGTCATGCAAGTTTGGCACCATTTTCCATGAGGATTGAAGGGTCACTAAGGGTGAATTAAAAAGGTCATTTGGAAAGCTATAAATAAAGGCTTGATAAGTTATTTGTAATATTCAAGAGAGTGTGTGGTTTGTATTTACTTTGAAAGAGAGAAAAGTAGGAGATATTTTAAATTTTTATCATTTGTTGAGTAAGAAACATTGAGAAATAGCTATGTTTTATACACAAGAGGGGTTGGTGCTCACAAATATTTGTAAGGGGTTGGTGATCCTATGGATTGGTGCTCATAAAGAGTTGTTGTGTTGGTGCTCGACAAAGGGGTTGGTACTCCTGCATGTTGGTGCTTGTGAACTTTGTATTTTGAGTTAGTGCTCATTCATATACTTGAAATTTTTCTCCATGGTTTTTCCCACTTTGGGTTTCCACATAAAAAAGTTTCTCTCTCTCTCTCTCTCTCTCTCTCTCTCTCTCTCTCTCTCTCTCTCTCTCTCTCATGGTGCAAATTATTATTTTAGTTTTATTACATATCTTGAGTGTATGATCAAGTGGTTAAAGAAAATAAATAAGATTGATTAAAAGATATATAATATAGTGATTCAACCCACCCTCTTGGTATATTTTATGCTTAATAATTGGTATCAGAGCAAGTTCCTTTTGAAAAAGTTTTACAACTTGAAGGAAGATCGAGAAAGCACGATTGTTGGATCACATGAAATATTTTCTAAAAATAAGGAACCTTTGTTTGATGGGATGAATTATGTTTTTTGGAGCATAATAATGAAGACTTATTTGATGGCCCTTGGATTCAACATATGACAAGCAGTGGTGGAGGAATATGAAGAGCCACATACACTTGTAACTACTCTGGTAGAAAAGAAGGCAAGTGAAAATAATGTTAAACCTTTAAATACTATTTTATGTGGTTTATGTGAATCAAAATTTGTTAAAGTTATGCAATATAAATCTTCTCATGAAACTTGGGTAAAAATTTATAATATTTATAAAGGTGATGAAAAGGTTCAACAAGCTAAGATTCAAACATTTAGAAGATAGTTTGAGAGTTTGAATATGGAAGAATCAGAAAATATAGCAAGTTATCTCTTATGGGTTGATCAAATAGTCAATCAGATTCAAGGTCTTAGAGAAACTTTAGAAGAGTCGATTATGGTTCAAAAGTTTTTGAGATCTCTACCATTGAGATATGATGCAAAAGTTTTAGCAATTAAAGAGATAAAGAACTTAGCCAAACTAAAGATGGATGAGCTTAATGGTATTCTTATGGCATATGAGATATGGATTGACCAAGATAAACATTCAAAGAGAGAAGTATATTTTAAGACATCAAAGAAAGATAAAGCTAAAGTTTAAGAATCAAGTGATAATTCTAGCGATGATGAAGATGACAATGGAGCTCTATTCATTCATAAGCTAAAAAATGGCACAGATAAATATCAAGGAAAATTACCTTTTAAATGTTTTAATTGTGGAAAGATTGGATATTTTGTAGATAAATACCCAAATAAATGTAATGATGAAAATGAAGAAGGAAAGTCTACATACAAGAAGAATTTCAAAGAAAAATTCAAGAAGGGATTCGAGAAGAAGAGTTTGTATTTTAAAGATCCAAACTCAGCAAAAGATAGTAGAGTCAGTGACTTAGAAGAAGAGATTCTATTCATAGCCAAACATGAAGATGTCTCTGCAATTAAAATTACAAATGATCACAAAGAAGAATAGGATGAAGCTAAAGTGAATCTATAAGGAGAACTTATTTGTGCCTTAGAAGAGTTAAAAGCTCTTGAAAATAAAAATTAAAGATCAAAGATCAAAGCTCTAGATCAAGAAAAATGAAAAGAAGTCAAAGGAAATAATTGAAGATCTACAAGCACACTTTGAAGAAGCCAAGAAGATTGAAGAAAATCTAATGACATAGTTGAAAATAGTAAGTAAATAATGTGAAAGGTATGTTATTGAAATTGCTTCTTTAGAAGTAGATCTTGAGAAAACAAATAAAGTAATGAATGATAGAGTAGCCAATGATTCAAAATTTGAGAATAACACTAATATTTATAATAAGATATTAGAAAATCAAAGATCAATGTCATAAAAGATAGGTATTAGATTTTAAGAAGAGAAAGAGGAGATCACTATTTTCACAGACAAGGAAAAATGAAAGAGCTTTATTGAAGCCCTTACAAAAGAATAAATTAAAAGGGAATAAGTCAAGAATATATAGGACATCTCAAACAAAGAAGGCTAGAGGGAATAGAGCTAAAAAAGACAATCACATCAGAGATACACAAATAGGTTCTATTTTTATGGTTATTATTTTTATTGTAATGGATATGGTCATAATAAATTAGAATGTTGAAAAAGAGCCAATAATTTTAAAATTAAGGAGAAGAAAAGTCATGCAGAGTCAAGTAGAAGCCACAACTCTTTTGCTCCTCTATCAGGCTTTAATGAAGAGGCCATAATATGTTACAAGTACAATAACCTTGGACACATAGCCTGGTACTATAGAAGTGTGTTCGAGTCAGTCAAGAAGGACCAAAGTTTCAAGGCTTAATTCATAAGGAAGAAAGTTCATACAGGTTCATGGCAAAAGAAACAACTTGAAAAATCTATGTTGGTGTAGACTACTTTGCAGGCAAGAAATGAAGAAAATCCATGGTTCATTGACAATGGATGTCTAAGGCACATGAAAGGAGACAAAATCAAGTTCATAACCTTGAAAAATATCAATGGTGGTAGAGTAAAATTTTGAGACAATACTAATGCTAGAATTAATAGAAAAAGTACACTAAGTTTGGATAATAATATAACTATAACTGAAAATGTTTTATATGTAGATCTTAAGCATAATTTTTTGAGTGCAAGTCAAATGTGTGATCAAGGGCACACACTAAATTTTTTTGTAAAAGGTTATAAAATTAGAAGAATAGATTCAGATATGCTAGTTGTAGATGCTCAGAGAATATGTAATAATTTATTGCTATCAGACATCAAAGGTCAAAAAATGTTGTTTGAGCTAGATTGAAGAAAGTTGGATATGGCATAGGAGAATGGGGCACATAAATTTTGATAATCTTGTCAACATAAGCAAAAGGCAAGCAACCAAAAATCTTCCAAATATTACAAACCCATCTGACACACTTTGTGAACCTTGTCAGCATGGGAAGCAGGCTAGAAGGCGGTTCAAAACAAAAGAATAATCAACTACTCAGATGCTTGAGCTTGTTCACACTGATCTATGTGGACCTATGAGAACTCAAAGTACCTAAGGTGAGAAATATTTCATGTTGATTATTGATGATTTTTCACATATTACTTGGGTAATATTTGTAAAGAAAAAATCAAAAGCTTTCAGACATTTCAAATCATTCAAAGCATTAGTTAAGAATGAAAGAAATTTGAATATTAAGTGTCTAAGATTAGATTGAGGAAGAGAATTCATGTCAAATTAATTTATTGAGTTTTGTGAAGACCATGGAATAAAGATACATTATTTAGTAGCCAGAATTCCATAACAAAATGGAGTAGTTAAACAAAAGAATAGAATAGTTTAGGAGATGGCAAGGACAATACTAAATGAATCCAAGATAGCAGATAAATATCAAAGAGAGACAGTTGCTATAGTTGTGCACATTTAGAATAGAGAATTATTGATATTCAATATTGACAAGACTCCTTACGATTTATGGAAAGATAAACTAGCAACAATTGATTATTTTAGATTTTTTGGTAGCAGATGCTTGATAAAGAGAACCGATGAAAAACTTGGTATGTTTGAATCTAGAGCAGATAAAGGTATATTTCTTAGTTATTCTTAAAAAAGTAAAGCTTATAAATTTTATAACAAAAGAACCAAGAAAATTGTTGAATGTACAAGTGTTAGGAAAGAAGAAGATGGAACATAAATAATCAATGATCTAGTAGACATTCTTGAAATCATTGAAGAGGAAGGTTTTGAAGAATCAGATGAAGATAAGAAGAAGGAGAAAACGAAACCAAAACTCTATCCAAATATTTTCATAAAAATCATAATGAAAGTGACATCATCAGGGACATAAATGAAGGGATTAACACCTGAATAATGATGGTAAGTAAATTTAAGCAATTAATTTGTCTTTGTTATCCAAAATTCAGCCCAGAACTTTTTTAGAAGCTAGACATGATAAGTATTTGGTTAAGGCTATGGATGAAGAATTCAATCAGATTGAAAAGAATGATACTTGGGAATTAGTGCCTAGATTAAAACATCACAATGTGATTGAAACAAAATGGGTTTATATAAATAAGTTGAATGAAAATGGAGAAGTGACCTAAAATAAAGCAAGATTAGTATGTAAGTATATGCTCAGATTGAGGGAATAGATTTTGAATAAAATTTTGTATCAATGGCAAGGTTATAGGCTATTAGAATGTTTTTTGGATATGGAGTGTTTAAAAATTTCAAAGTGTTTCAGATGGATGTCAAATCTACCTTCCTAAATGGGAATTTAGAAGAAGAAGTCTATATTGAGCAACCTGAGGGATTTATTCTCTCAAATATTAGTAGCTATGTATGCAGATTGAGGAAAGCATTGTATGGATTCAAATAAGCTCCCAGAGCTTGGTATGCAAGACTTGATAAGTACCTATAGGATCAAGGTTTCAAGAGAAGATTTACTGATAGTAATATCTACATCAAAATAGAAGGTGATCATAAATTGATTGTTGTGGTATATGTTGATGATATCATTTTTAAATGAAATATTGAAAAGATGAAAAAATAATTTTTTGATAATATGCAAAAATAATTTGAGATGTCCATGCTTAGAGAATTGTCATTTTTATTAGGATTACAAATATTTTAGTCAGATAAAGGAATTTTCATATCTCAAAGTAAATATGCCAAGGATATGTTGAAGGAATTTGGTTTTGAGTATTGTGCACTGGTTGGCACACCAATGTATATAGGAAATAAGGTGAGCAAGGATGATGATTCACCTATTATAGATCAATCTTTGTATAGATCTATGACTAGTAGTCTTTTATACTTGATAGAATTGAGGCTAGACATCATGCATGTAATAGATATGGTTACAAGATATCAGTCATCTCCAAAAGATGGTCATATTCAGTTGGTGAAGAGAATATTCAGATATATCAAGGGGACATTAGATCATAGATTATGGTATCCCATAGGTAGAGATTTTACTTTGCTTATTTATATATATTTAGATTGGGTACGATGCTTGGATGATAGAAAGAGTACAGGTGGAGGAGCTTTCTTCCTTGGTTATTGCTTAGTATCATGGCTAAGCAAGAAGCAGAATTTAGTATCACTTTTTATAGCTAAATCAAAATATATTGCAACAGTATTATGTTTTACTCAAGTTCTTTGGATGAATCAAAATTTGGAAGATATCAAGGTAAAGTATTATGAACATATTTATATTTTTTGTGATAACATAAGTGGTATAAATATTTTTAATAATCCAGTGATGCATTCAAGTACAAAACATATTCCTATTAGATATCACTTCTTGAGAGAGCAAGTTACAGATCAATAGGTTAAGATAGAGTATATCAGTACTATAGAGTAGATTTTAGATATTTTCAAAAAGTCACTACCAAAATACAAATTTGAGTATCTTTGAGAGAAGTTGGGAGTAATTTATTTTACTTCCCACCATTGAGGTTCAACATCAATTGAGGGGGTGCTAAGTATTAACTCCAGGTATACCCTTTGTCATTGATGTCAAAGGTAGAGAATAATAGGTACAATTATAGGTGCAAAAATAGGTATAGGGAATAGGTACATGTTTCTATAGTAAGGGGGAGTTACTATATGTTTTTTTAGATGATAGGTTTTAAGATGTGGCAGTTTCAGTTTAAGGTTGCCATCAATGACAAAGGGGGAGATTATTGGAAATATTGTCATTGATGTCAAAGGTCAAACACTATTGGTGATATAGGATCCATTGCATTTAATGGTGTTTTTAATAGTCATATCTTAGCTAATGTGTGTTAATATTTATTTAATATTTATGCATATATTTTTGGTTGCATATAAGTCAAAAGAGGCCCCATGGAGAAGTGAAAGAGTCATAGGGTAAAAGATGAAAGTGGAATGGGATTCATTTTATCATGAAGAGTCATCTTGAGGAATTCCAAGAGTCACCATGTGAATATAAAAGAGGTATGGCACATTTTTTCATGAAGGGACACTTTAAGGAATATGAAAAGTCACCAAGATAAAGACAAAAGAGGAAAGGATGGTTTTCCTTATGAAGGGTCACTCTATGAATTTTTAAATGCAAGGATACAAAGGGTCATGAAAGTTTGGCACCATTTTCCATGAGGATTGAAGGGTCACAAAGGGTGAATGCCAAAGGTCATTTGGAAAGATATAAATAAAGGCTTGAGAAGCCATTTTTAATATACAAGAGACTCCATGCTTTGTATTTATTTTCTAAGAGAGAAAAGAAGGAGATATTGTATATTTCTATTAGTTTTTGAGTAAGCAACATTGAGATATGGTTGTGTTTTATACACAAGAGAGGTTGGTGCTCCTATGGGTTGGTGCTCAAAAATAGTTGTTATGTCAGTGCTCAGCAAAGGGGTTGGTGCTCCTACAAGTTGGTGCTTACAAAATTTATGTTTTGAGTTGGTACTCATTCATGTACTTGAGATTTTTATCTATGGTTTTTCCCACTTTGGGTTTCAACATATAAATATTCTCTCTCTCTCTCTCTCTCTCTCTCTCTCTCTCTCTCTCTCTCTCTCTCTCTCTCTCTCTCTCTCTCTCTCTCTCTCTCTCTCTCTCTCTCTCTCTCTCTCTCATTTTTATTGCATATATTTAATATATGATTGAGTGGTTAAAGAAAAATATTAGTTTAATTAAAATGTATATAATATACTGATTCACCCCACCCCCCTCTCAGTACATTTCATGCTTAACATCCACAAGAGTTCAAACCTAGGTAGAGGACCTCCTATATATTTACCATGGCACACAAGTCAAGGATGGCCTCTTTGGACACCTAAAATATTTATTTTTGAGTTGTAACATAGTTATAAAAATTCATTTCCTTCATCCATATGGGTTACAAGGTTTTTGGAGTGGAGATAACTTTACACACAGCTATGTTGTTATTACATATGTTTAATTACGTGACCCACTAACTTTTGGGTAGTAATTTATAAAAATAAATAAAAAACCATTAAGTTATCCAGACACACACACACACACACACACACACACACACACACACACACACACACGACATAGGTAAGCATAAAAACATAAACAATAATCACATGGTTCAAAGTCACAACTAGGATAGGAATGAGTCATTGCATTCATGGCCAAACCCCCTTGTCTCTTTTTCTACTATGAAATACCTATCACATTCCCACTCATTTCATCTTTTAAAATAATTACACATTATAAATTAGTATAAAAATAATTCAAAGTCACCTATATCAAGATATAGTAAAATAGTGTCATGGAATACACTACAACATGTATCTCAATGCCTCCTCAATTATGGTTATATCTTGAACATAGGATTTCATAAATTACATGGTTTTATGCATTTTATGGTATGTCACAAGTCAATGTCTATATCAAGGGTTATAAATAACATGTCTAAAAATATACTATCACATAACTACATTCATTTTGTTATAACTAATGTCCATACATGGTTATGATTACATATAACATGATAATAATATAATAAGAATTATCTATCATTGTTAATAACTAAGCATTTTATATAAAATATCTAAACATGTCCATAACCAATCCACATGGTGAAAAAAATATAAATGATATCAATTATGTCCATTAATCTAAAAAATATCAAGTTAATGATTGTATAAAGTATTAAAAATATACTACCACATAGCTTCATTGATGGTTATATAATTAATGTCTAGGCATGTGTGTGTGTGTGTGTGTGTGTGTGTGTAACATGACAACTATAATATAATAATGAATTAAATCTATAAAACAAATAATCATTTTATAAAAAACATTTGAATGTCTATATCAAATGATATTTAAGAACTATGGTAGTAAATATCAACCATGTCCACAATCAACTAAGGATATAGTGAAATCCTCACTAGTAAATCATGGGAATAAAAATGGGAAGATTACTTACATTTTTGTAGAAGAAGAGTCCTCATCTCTTACAATTCAAATTTATATCAACAAGTAATACAACTCATTTTAGTATACCATATTGCTAACACTATCATATATTCTACTTGGGACTCCATTCATTATAAACAAGTAAAATAAGACATATATATCTTATAAGAATACTGATATGATATATCTAACATCTATTTGTTAAGCACATGATATACTAAGATGGGGGGTCAATAAATTTATCATATATCTTATAAAACTTTCCCTTAACCAAAATCCACTTAATAAAACATTCAAGATATGCAATAAAACTCAAACAATAAACACCACACAAGATAGAGAGAGACACTAGATATAATGTGGAAACCCAATGTGGGAAAAACCACAGAGAACAATCTCAAGTACATGAATGAGCACCAACCCAAACAATATTCATAAGCACCAACTTGCAGGAGTATCAACCCCTTTGCTAAGCACCAACCCAACAACTATTCATGAGCACCAACCCATAGGAGCACCAACCCCTTTGTCGAGCACCAACCCAACAACAACTCATGAGCACCAACCCACAGGTGCACCAACATATTTTCAAAGGACCAACCCATAAGAGCACCAACCCCTTTGACGAGCACCAACCCCTTTGTGTATACCATACACCTATCTCTCAATGTTGCTATCTCAACAGATGATAGTTCAATACAACATCTCTTTCCTGTCTCTCACCTTTGCTCTTCTAAGAAAGATATAAAAAATACAAATCATATTCTTCTCTCTCAAATGCTCTTCTAAGCTAGATATTACAATATCAAATCAACCTCTATCTTCCATATTAAAAATGGCTTCTCAAGCCTTTATTTATAGCTTTCCAAATGATGTTTGGACTTCCCCCTTTGTGACCCTTCAATCCTCATGGAAAATGGCACCAAACTTGTATGACCCTTCATATCCTTGGCTTTGAAAAGTCATGTGGTGACCCTTCATGATAAAAAACATCCTTCCCTCTTTTGTCTTTACTTTGGTGACTTTTTGTATTCCTCAAAGTGTCCCTTCATGAGAAATTGCACCCTTCCTCTTTTGTCTTCACTTGTTGACTCTTGTAATTCCCCAAGATGACTCTTCATGGGAAAATGCATCCCATCCTTCTTTTGTCTTTACCCCATGACACTTTGACTTCTCCATGGGCCCTCTTTTGCTTCATATGCAACCAAAAATATATTCATTAATATTAAATAAATATTAACTCATATGAGCCAAGATATATCTATTACAAACAATATTAAATGCAATGTGGCCTTTATCACCAATAATGCTAGACCTTTGACATTAATGACAATATTTCCAACAATCTCCCTCTTTGTCATTGATGGCAACCTCAATCCTAAAACTGCCACATCATGTCACTTGCATATCCTATCATATGAAAACATACAATAACTCCCCCTTACTGTAGTAACCTATACCTATTCCCTGTACCTTGTTTTGCATTTGTACCTATACCTATTATTCTCCCCCTTTGACATCAATGGCAAAGGGCCTACCTGGAGCTAACACTTAGCTCCCCCTCAATTGATGCTGAACATCAATGGCAAGAAGTAATAGAAATTACTCCCAACTCCTCTCACAAATCTTTGAATGTGTCCTTTGATCGTGCCTTTGAGAAGATATTTGAGAATACATACACAATGTTCCCTATCCTTTGAGCATATGCAATCAACTCATTTGAATCTTTTCTTCTAATCTCACAACCTTTTGCATGAAACCTTAATGTGTATCCTTGATCACATATTTGACTAACACTCAATAAATTATACTTAAGACCTTTTACATATAAAACATTCTTAGTCTTAGTTCTACCAGAATCCAAACTCAAAGTACCTTTTCTGGCTATCTTTGCAGTGGTTTTATCTCCAAATCTCACTGTACCACCATTGATCTTCTTTAGCATAATGAAACTACTTTTATCTCCTGTCATATTCCTCGAACATCCGCTATCAATTAAACATGGTTGACCTTTACCTCTTACATGCAGGGCTGTCTGAACCATCATAGAATCTTTAGGTTGTTTCTTCTACCATGAACATGTCTAAACCTTCTTCTTGATGAATAGAGGTTTGAAACTCTAATCCTTCTTGACTAACTTGAACACACTTCTATAATACTGAGCTATGTGTCTGAAGTTGTTACACTTGTAGAATATTATGGTCTCTTCGTCAAAGCTTGACTCTACTTGACTTTCCTTCTCCTTATTTCTGAAATTGTTAGCTCTTTTTCTACATTCTAATTTTTTGTGACCATATCCATTACAATAAAAACAATAGCCATAAAAATAAGACCTTTCTATATATCTCTAACTTGATTGTCTTTTGTAGGTTTGTTCTCTCCAGCCTTCTCTATTTGAAATGTTCTCTGCATTTTTCATTTCTCCCCTTTTTGTTTCCTCTTTTGTAAGAGCTTCAGCGTAGCTCTTTTTCTTTTCAAAACCAATCCTTGTCTTATCTAAATTTGATTTTTGACTTTCCAATATCTTATTCAGCATGTTAGTGCTATCCTCAAATTTTGAATCACTAACTACTTTATCATTGACTGCTTTCTCAATATCTTCTTTTAAAGGGGCAATTTCAATAACATACCTTTGATATTCTTTTCTTGTTATTTCCAACTATGCTGTGAGATCTTATTCATTCTTCTTGGCTTCTTCCAAGTGTTTCGTTAGATCATCAATAATTTCTTTTGACTCCTTTTCATTTTTCTCGATCTAGAGATTTAATCTTCGTTTCTTCTTCTCAACAGCTTTTAACTCTTCAAGGGCAAAAATGAGTTCTCCTTCCATATTCACTTCAGCTTCCTCCTCTTCTTCTTCTTGATCATCTTCATGTATGGCCATGAATATAATATCTTCTTCTTCTGAATCACTGACTCCACTATCTTTGATTGAGCTAGGATCCTTAGAATACAGGCTCTTCTTCTCGAATCCCTTCTTAGATTTGCCTTTGAAATTCTTCTTGTATGTAGGCTTTTCTTCTTCTTCATCATTACCCTTATTTGGGAATTTAGTTGAAAAATGTCCAATCTTTCCACAATTAAAACATTTAAAAGGTAATTTTCATTGATATTTACCTGTTCCTCTTTTCGGCTTACGAATGAAAAGTGCTCCATTGTTATCTTCATCATCACTAGAAATATCACTTGATTCTTGAATCCTAGCTTTCTCTTTCTTTGATGTATTGAAAGCTACTTCTCTCTTTAAGGGTTTATC
Source organism: Torreya grandis (assembly GCA_037957365.1). Lineage (NCBI taxonomy): Eukaryota > Viridiplantae > Streptophyta > Pinopsida > Cupressales > Taxaceae > Torreya > Torreya grandis. The sequence continues at coordinate 26,797 of JARHVA010008442.1, forward strand.
TTGTTCTATTTGCATCTCATATGTCGTGAGTATACCATGAAGCTCATCCATCTTTAGCTTGGCTAAATTCTTCATCTCCTCGATTTCCAAAACCTTTACATCATATCTCAATGGTAGAGATCTCAAAACCTTTTGCACCACTATTGACTCATCCAAAGTTTCACAAAGACCTTGAATCTGATTTATGATTTAATTAACTCACAAAAGATAACTTGTTATATCTTCTTCTTCTTCCATCTTTAAACTTTCAAAATGTCTTCTAAAAGTCTGAAGCTTAGCTTGCTAAACCTTTCCATCACCTTTGTAAATATTATCAAGTTTTACCCAAGTTTCATTAGCAAATTTACATTGCATAACTTTGACAAATTTAGTTTCACATAAACAACATAAAATAGCATTTAAATCTTTAGCATTACATTCACTTGCCTTCTTTTCTACTAGAGTAATTATAGATGTCTGTGGCTCTTCATATTCCTCCCCCACTGCTTTCCATATGTCGAATCCAAGGACCATCAAATAAACCTTCATTCTCATGCTCCAAAAAGAATAATTCATCCCATCAAACAAAGGTGCCTTATTTGTAGAAAATCTTTAATGTGACCTAGCCATCGTGCTTTCTCGATCTACCTTCAAGCTGTAAAACTTTTCAAAAATGAACCTAATCTGATACCAATTGTTAAGCATGGGATCAACTAAGAGGTGGGGGTGAATCAGTATATCATATATCTTATAAAACTTTACCTTAACCAAAATCCACTTAATCAAACATTCAATATATGTAATAAAACTCAAATAATAAACACCACACAAGATAGAGAGAAACACCAGATATAATGTGGAAACCCAATGTGGGAAAAACCATGGAGAACAGTCTCAAATATATGAATGAGCACCAACTTGCAGGAGCACCAACCCCTTTGCTGAGCACCAACCTAGTAATAATTCGTGAGCACCAACCCCTAAGAGCACCAACCCCTTTGTCGAGTACCAACCCAACAACAATTCATTAGTACCAACCCATTAGAGCACCAACTCCTTTTCCAAGCACCAACCCAGTAACAATTCATGAGCACCAATCCACAGGAGCACCAACCCCTTTGTGTATACCACACACCTATCTCTCAATGTTACTACCTCAACAAATGATAGTTTAATACAACATCTCTTTCCTCTCTCTCACCTTTGATGTTCTAAGAAAGATATAACAAATACAAATCATATTCTTCTCTCTCAAATGCTCTGCTAAGCTAGATATTACAATATCAAATCAACCTCTATCTTCCATATTACAAATGGCTTCTCAAGCCTTTATTTATAGCTTTCCAAATGACCTTTGGCATTCCCCCTTTGTGACCCTTCAATCCTCATGGAAAATGGAACCAAACTTATATGACCCTTCACATCCTTACGTTTGAAAAGTCATGTGGTGACCCTTCATGAGAAAAAATGTCCTTCCCTCTTTTGTCTTTACTTTGGTGACTTTTTGTATTCCTCAAAGTGTCCCTTCATGAGATATTGCACCCCTCCTCTTTTGTCTTCACTTGGTGACTCTTGGAATTCCCAAATCATGGGAAAATGCAACCCATCATTTTTTTGTCTTTACCCCATGACTCTTTGACTTCTCCATGGGCCATCTTTTGTTTCATATGCAACCAAAAATACATTCGTTAATATTAAATAAATATTAACTCACATTAGCCAAGATATATCTATTACAAACAATATTAAATGTGATGGGGCCTTTATCACCAATAATGCTAGACCTTTGACATCAATGACAATATTTCCAACACTATTTTATCTTGAATGACATTAGTTATCAAAGAGTCAAAAAATAAATACAAATCATAGTAGGATACCCATTGTTGGATCTAATATTTATTCTATTTGGCCATACAACTCATCATAGTATACTAAAATATAAGATATAACCTATATTAAACTTAGGACACCATTCATTATCATCAATTAAAATAATACATATATCTCCTATAAGGATACTCATAATCTAGAACTAACATCTATTTTACCTCAAATGGCATTCACAATCAAAAAGTAAAAACATAATTACAAATCGTAAGAGGATACCCATTTAATATAGATAATATCTATTCTATTTGAGATTTAATTCTCTATTATACTGTGAAATAATAAATATAATGTATAGAAGAATATCAATATGTTATAGCTAACATTTATTCTACCTAAGACTCATGCTTGTTCCTTAATAAGTAAAAGCAAGAAATAAAACTTGTAGTAAGATAATCACATAATAGAGCTAATATATACTCTTCTCATAATTAGGATACCCATATTCTTGGATTAATATTTAAATATGCATATTTTATTTGAATAATTGTAGAAGAGATTCATAAATGGATCTATAACAATTTTCTCTTCACCAGCTCCTATGAGAACTAACTAGTGTCATGATCCTTAATTACTTCAATGCATCATAGTATTACACCTCATGTTAGGATCCTAAAATATTTTAGAGTAGAAATAAATAACATGTGGTTGTGAAAGCATAACATACCATAAAAATATTCATGAATCATTTAGATTCAACTAAAATAATCACATGGTTACTTGACACAAGGTTATAAATCATATTCATCCAAAAAGATAATTTGTAATAATGAATTATATCAAAAAGATCAAGGGAGATAAATACATATGCTGGTGACAATACATATACCAAGATAATTGGTAATCATATATATATATATATATATATATATATATATCTCAAATCACATCATATCGATCGAACAAAAAAGGTAGAGGAAGAGAGAGGGTTAGGATAGAATTTTAAATGAAATCAATTGATGCCAAGTATCATTCATAAAATATTATGTAGAATGTATAATTAAATATATATGGGTCCTAGGGTTAAGTTAAAAAATTTAAGCAACTATAGACTCCCAAAATTAAATGATCAAAAATTAATTTAGTCATAAGTAAATTTTACACACCAAACTATATTTAGTGTACTTTCGATGTAACATGAAATGAGGAGTAGCATCCCTAAAAAATTAAAATGTACCTATGTTTACATCTGTGATTATATATTTTAATTCATTTATACTTTAATTTATTATAAATTTAAATATACAAGGTAGAAATATAGTTTTATTAAGTAGAATTTGTATAAGAAACCTCAAAGGTAATTTATAAAGTAATTCAACAAGGTTTTATTCTTGAACTCTAAAAATTCAGGGCATAATTTTATAATTATCACATAAAATATCTCTATTTAATGGATACTTTTTAAAAATAAAATAACATCATAAACTTGTGCATACTTTATTTTCCTTAATTTTAGCTTTGTCACTGATTGGTAGTTGGATGAAAAATTTGTACATAGTGACCATATCTCTATACAAAAGCACAATTTAATACATAGTCAAGTTTTATATAGTTGAAATAATCTTCATGATCTATATTTATGAGGTAGGAATTATAAATAAAAAAATATTAATTTTAAATAATCATTTTATAGATTCATAAGACAAAGTGGAGTGATAGTGATAGAAACATATTCCCTAAGTTCAATTAGTTGTTATTAGGGCCAATGTATGTTTTAATAAGATAACTTATTTAAAACTATGATTAATTTTTATTGTTAGGATAATATAGGTGGCATAATATACATAAGTTATAGTGATCTTTTATTTTCATTAAGAATAGTTAATAAACTTAACAAATGTGAAAACTTAATTTCTAACTTTATTTTAAAGAAAAGCTATAATGGTCCTTTAAAATCAGTTTTTTATTGTGTATGCATTCATGTACGTGTATTGTAAATGTCATTTCATTTTACATTTTTATTAAACTATTACAAAAAATTATTATGGAAAAAATGACGTTTGACACAACCTAAGTAGCATTTCCCAGACAAATGCACAAAAATTAATTTTAGGAGCTAGTTGTGATGGAAGATAGCAAAAAATTCCTCCCTAAGAAATCTTATGGAAAATTAGTCAACTATGCAATCATAAATTAAAATAAAAACTATTTATATAAAAAAATAAAAATACCTGGGGTCAGATGATTTATAAAAAAATTATATTAATATGTGCTAATAAATAAATGTGTAGATCATAGAGAAACTAGATTTAAATAAAATATTTTTGTAAGGAAAAATGTATGTTGTTCCTGATAGCTAACCCCACTCCTGAGTGCCTATCTCTACTCCACACTATTTCTACAGATCTCCTTTATCCATTTTCTTAGACATTTTATGTGTAGATTGGAATTAACTTTTCCCTAATTTATAACCCTCTATCGAATTGCACCTATCTAGTTTGGAAACTTGTAGGCTTGTAGAGGTTTAATTTTGATGCCCATGTTCAATTATGCCTTAAATATCTAAGTAAAATTTTATTTTCAAAATGAAATAAATTGTAATATCGTATCGAATATCTTCAATTTGTTGAACCTCCACTCTTTTTTTTATTTCCTAGGCAAGTTAACAATATTCAAGGTAAAATAACAATTTCAATAAGGAATACATTAATCTATAATTAAGTGTCCAACTTCATAGCTAGACTAGATATTTCAAGAATCTAATAAACATTGTATGATTAACAAACTAGTATTTTGGTCCTTTGGGTTAATGAATCCATTTTAAAGTATTTAATTATTCTCAATGCTCAATATTACCAACTTGATTAAGGTGAAATATGTTTGGAAAGTCAACGAAAATAATTTTAATGATAAACTTTGGTGTGACCAATAGAGATAAAATAAAATCAAGAACATTATACAATCATTCCATTTTTGTACTTTTAAGGTAAAATTCAATCTAGTAATTCAAATGAAAAATATTCTAACAACTCATATAATGATAGAGTCAAAATGGATTTAATTCAATATAAATGAGGTATTGTGTTTTAACCATGAATCACATTTTTAAAAAATTTAAATAAATGTTACCTAATTTAAATCTCAATTACTCAAATTAAATTGATACAATATGCCCTTGAAGTATGTAATTTATTTTACTAACATGTCATCTATGGATTGTCTCTCTAAGTTACCCATGATAGAGTGTCTCTTCATGTTATCAATGATAGATTGTGTCTCAAAGTTACAAATGGTAGTGTTTATCTTTAGTGTAAATTAGATAAATTTTTGGTCACACATATCCATATTACCCCTAATTTAGATTTCTCTCAACTTTTGTCATGTGAAAAAACCTAAAGGGTAAAATATTTGAATAATATGAAAGGTAAAATAATAGGCATGCCATACATACTAATGGCATTTTCCACTATGAATTAGAATATATTACATGCATAGTGTGGTCAAACATAAAATTCATGTCAGGAAATAACATGTTTGGCCTCTTTCCCCTCCCTCTCTAGATGCCTCAAAGAATGTCATTATCACATAAGGAAAAAAAATTACCCAAAAAGTATGCCTCCTTCAAAATATTGAGTCAATTGTTGAAGTTTATATATGAGACTCAAGTTTATATTTTGTAATTGGTAAAAAATGGGGTCTTGAACTATGATTTTCAAATTTATTTCACATCTTATACCAGGAGTGACCATCCTCTCTTATCGAAAAAAGATGAGATATGCTAGGAACTACCCATACTAGTAAAATGACCGTATTGACACTTAAGTTTTAATTCAATAAAATAATTTAAAAAGAAAACTCATTTGTACTATCCATCCCAAGGCTCAAAGTTTCATCCTATACAACCTGTGAAACTATAAGGTGTCAAACCAGCCAATATTTATTAAGAATTTGTCTATAAAAATATGAGGGAATTAAAGAATTAACCCAAATATTAACATAAAGTGACATACAACCATATATAAAGGATAAAAAATTAACATATTTTTAATCCACTGTAAATAAATTTTGCTAACCTTAACCCAAAATTTCTGACACCATAACCAAGAACTTCTCAATCCATTAAGTTCATCGCAAAACCTTTCAAATAAAGATGAAACAAAAAATTAAGCATGAAATAAAACTAAATCCCCAAAAAATTTAATCGACTATCTTAGGCTTTGGTAGTGGGAGTTATTTAGATAAGAAGATTTTGGATACACTATACAAGAATTTGTAAAATTTGACATTTCGGGTCCTTATATGGAACCCATCATCAAGAGATAAATGTTTTATTTACATAAGAATAAGATATAAAATAAATAATATATTAAAAAATGTTTGGCCTTCCATATCTCTACCCCCTAAATTATTACTTTCTCATAAATTGTTTTAGAGGTTTCCAAGAATTACTTAAATTAAACCCATAATCTTTATTCAAATTTTGAGATGCCTTTACTATTTTAAGTGCCTCCCTCACTCTGCATTATTTCTAGTGATCCACCATTGAAATTATCTTTGTATCCTTTATAAAAATGTGATTATTAAAATTAAATGATGTTATGCCAATGCCAATTTCTTGATTCCTTCATGCAAAATGTCTCTTCTATGTTCCTTTAGTCATATTTGTACTGACCTCCCTGTATCTCCAATATGTTGTTTACCACATGAACATGAAATGGAGTACACACCACCATATAATTTTGGATGCTATGGGTCATTCACTCTATCAATGAAATATCTAAGAGCTTAAATATGGGTGAATACAACCTTAATGTCCTTGTATACTAAGGTTTGATAAATTTTATCCATGACACCTTATGTGTATGTTAGTTTGACCATGTGATTTATTTGATTATCCTTATTGCATTCATTATTTTTTCTTCTACTCTCTTGCATAATGGCTTGTTTGAATGAATTTTGCATTTGTCTATTCCCATATCCATTACCTTGAAAGACCTTTGTTAAGTTATCTAATTCCTATTCTAGATGGTACTTGTTTAACATCATCACAACTCTTGTTGCCAATGTATTTAATAATACCATCTCTTAGGTGGGGTGGTGATGTGAGTTATTTCCTAAATATAGATCTATATATGTCTTCTTCCTATATACCTAATGTGATAAGGACCCATCGATTACCTTAGCCACCAATACACCCAAGAATGAAATGACTATTAAGACCTACTTCTTCTGTGTCTTTTACAATAGAGGTAGAGGAAGAAATAGGTCTATTACAATGGTGGGACTAGTAAGTTTGAGCATAAAATTCATTGTATTTAATAAGATAAATGGATATAAGATATAGAGTGCATGAGTCTTCAACATGGTGATGGGATTCATATGGTGTCTCTACCCCAACAATGAAAATTTTGGAATTGATTATAAATATTTTTCAAAGTTACACTTGCAGTTGCATAATTATTAATAGTATTATCAAACATTGGTAATTTTATTCTATTTGTATGATAGATTTGTATGCTTATTTCTCCTTATATGTAATTATCTTCCTAGTATACAGGTCTTAGATATATCATCAAACATAAAACGTTTTTATACTACTATAACACATAAAATCTAGGTAAAATAAAAACAACACATTTGACCACATATAATATAATTTGGCTTCATGTATAGACTAATTTTATTTACCTTTAAAAATATCCATGTCTGGTGGATTGGCAACAGAAATAATTATTTCCATTCTACATGTCAATTCTGAGTCAATCTAGACAATGCCTTAAGTGAATGCTCCACCAATGTAGGATCTATTTGTGTTCCTCCTTTGTTTGCAAGGATATCACCAACTACCGTTATTATTAGAAATGTCAAGGGGTTATCTATATTTTTTACTTGTAAAGTAGATTCGATAGGTCTTGAGTTTGAACCACAACAACTCTATAGTATAAACAACTAAGCATCGAGGGAAAGAAATATAAATTTATCAGAGTAATCATACATCTTTTTACTAAGAAACATAATGGTGCTATAGAAATAGGTTAATTCAAAAAATACATGCAATAAACATCTATTGACATGCTTGCACAATACCTATTGACTTGTTTACCCTGACACGTGTTATCTATCCTTTAATATATAACATGTAATGATATTACATAATATTCATAAAAATTATAAAATATTTGTAACATACTATATAAAATTAAAAATATCCATATATAGGATATACTTAATGTTTAATATAACAAAATAATTTAATATCTTCATATAAGTAATTAAATGGAACATGTCAGTTTCTCCATGTGTACATATAAAATCCACTAGCATGTATAATATAGGACTCATAAACCATTATCAATTATGGGATAGAAAACTATGTATTCTAATTTTTTTTAATCAATTATTAAACATTATCAAGTTATTTTATTAACTTTGTTGGCTAGCATGGTTGTCATTTTATTGTTTTATATTTGGGTTTGTTTTATTTTTGTTAAAAACTAATTAAAAAAAGTTATACAAGGACTATGGGCATCCCTTTTTATTTAACCATAATTATTATTATTTTAGTTAATGGATATTTTCATATTTTATTCTAGAATAATCAAATATGACATGTAATAAGATCATGGATGTCGTGTTTGATTTTAATAACATCAACTCATAGTAGTTTGCATCTCTTGATGTTGAGAGAATAAACTTAAAAAAAGTCTATAACATAAACGCAAGGATTCAACTCCTTCAATTTCTATAAATTTAGAATCCGATCACCCAAGAATGGATGGTAGACTGATCATAATATAAATCACCATGCAAGGATTTTGTCTATGTGATCACATACATTATTCACGGAAAGAGATAACATCAATTGCTAATCAATATGTCAATGTTGTAACTCTCCCAATTTTTATTAGGTGAAATCTAAACTGACTAGTTGAAGAGCCCAATATGTTAGGGTCGAGCCAACTATGAGTTATCTAGTTTCACACCCATGAGGAAATATGGATGAAATCCATTTCTATTTCCAAATAATTTGCCCCCCTCTATCTTGGTGATTATAATAGAGATTTTTTTTTACATTTATGCTAACAAAATTAGGTAACTTAAAACCCCTTTCCATGGACCCCACCTACCCAAAGTATATATTATAGTCTATGTTTATCCTTATTTCCAATATATTGAGACGTAGTGAAATTATATCAAGGTTAAGAACATATAGAGACACCATACTCATACCTATGGAATAAAGGAAAAGGCCATATAAAAGATTCAAGTGGTGAAATATTTCAAAATGAGTTGGGTGATGATGATAAGAGGTAATGATAGGTTATTTCTTGTGATATTGTAGACGAAAAATCTCTATTTCATACACATGCCCCAACATCAGGCCATTTAATGGATTTACATACCTTGAACCCATTACAAATGGGTTTTTAGCTTCTAAGTTGGTGGAATCTTCCCAACTATTCTATGACTATAAAATAAACACAATCAACCCTTCAAATGGTTTTGGTTAAACAAGATATAAATTAACAATTAAAACACCAAAACCAGTCAACATTTGAAGGCTCAAATTGAATTATGGCCCTTTTGCATCACTCTATCAGTTGGAGATAACCTTATGTCCTTGATCATATGATTTGATTAAAGACATAATTACATCAAACAATTTGATATATTTGATAAGATAGATGATCACCAACTTTAATGGCATATATGAACTATGTAGACACCCATGTATTCACTATGGTAGGGTTTGTTGGGACAAAATAAATTACCCTATTTGACCGATATAGACATGCATCTTCTCTCCCAATAATATTCATAGATTTATATGTGTAATGGTGCTTCTCTCTATAATCCATCAAGTTTTTCAAAATGGTTGAATTCATGGCCAAAAAGAAAGGAGAAGGTCGTGTCTTATTATTCACTGATGTAACTTCCTTGAAAATAATTCCCTATATGAGTTACACATCAAGGCTTGTAAGCATCATGTATGTGTTATGTCTAATCACCTTTTTTTTTTTTTTGGTATCACATGATGTATTTTTGAATTGAGCACCTCAAAGAAATCTACACAACTATTTCAAGCATAAAAATGACATAATGGCTAGCATTATTAGTACCTACTATTTCACATCCATATTAATCCATTTAAAATAAAACTACGAGGTATGGTTATCATGCCATGAAAAAGAAGACATATGGTTCACATCTTAACTTTTCTATAGTGATCAACCATAACATTTTGTCACCACATAAAGTAGGGACCCTAAGACCCTAATTTAAATTTAGGTTAGATTGTTTGAATATGATATTATTCTAGAGGTTATATAGGCACTATTGCTATGTATGGATAAGGAGGGGATTTCTTCATGGCATACAAATATCTATAACACAGCATTAAAGACTTTATGCAATCATCACTATCATCCACTACTACCACCACAATATGGCTCACCAATAATGGTATGGAAATTGCACCAAACAAAGAAATTTTTCTAAGTTTACTTCAACATTCATTTGAACTGATTTGCAGGAAACACGTGGAGCTAAAAATCAATAGGTGTTATGTGAGTAGATCAATAGATGTTCATTTTTACCAAGCCATTATGATTGTCATTATGTTTATATTATTTACATTATAATCTAATATATGATATATTATAATAAAATATAATACTAAATAATAATAATAATAATAAATATATTTTTATTATAATCTAATCTAATATTATATATTATTATAATATAATATTATTTATTATAAAAAACACATTTTAATATATATAATATTAAAATATCATATAAGATCAAAATAAAATATAATGTAACATACATTATACAATATTCATATATTTTATATAAATAATATAATATTGATATGTATCATATAATTATATAAGATAATTTTAAAAATAATATAATATAGTATAATGTGTATATATATATATATATATATATGCATACACACACACACACACACACACACACACACACACACACACACACACATTATATAAAATAACATATTATTAAAAAAAATTTAATGTTAAAATTTAATATAATATTAAAATATAATATATTATATATTAGTTAATTACTTTCATTTTTCATGTTAAATGGATATTTATCATGATAAAATGTGAATGTCTTAGTAGAAAAGTCACCACCTAAAACAAAAGGTTATCGATAGGCAATTATCCCCAGTTGGCATGAAGATTTGAAAGGTGCTTGTATCTTTTGTTTATTTTTTATATTTGATTATGAAAAAATGAAATGATGTAGATGTGCAAAAATACATTATGGTTATGAAGTTAACATTTTTGCCTTCATTATAGTTAAATAGTTAACTAAAGATTTTGCAAAGTATATGTCACATGAATGTACAATGGGACATCACTCGTGATACAATGTGAATGTTGGGGTAGTTAACTGATGGGTTGAGATAAAAGGTGTTCAAATGGTGATCATTCCCAAGTGATAGGGAGATTTTGTAGGTATAATGTACACTTGAAAATAAAATATACTCTACAAATATACCCCTAAATAACCTTGATTATTGATCTACAAGATTAACGGCCAAGATACTTGGGCTTGATCAACCACTTTCCTAGAAGTATAATTAGCCCCTTATTTTCTAATCATGTATTAATATCTCATTCTATGTTGTAAAATGTCACTTGCTCAATTTAATATTTTCCCAAGCTCATGCTTCATCTCCCTTAACATTGAAACACTACATACTAGAATACATAGTTTTGATCTTGATGATCCATGCTTGCTCACCACTAATCATATTTTTTTATACCAATCCTACTAAATATTATGTGGAACTTTCGCATCGAGTACAACACCACACAAAATACAATGAGTATACATGTCTAAACAAAAAATGCACTACTTTTCAATGCTGATATAAAGCCCCATTGTTAGTATAAATAACCTCAATCATGTTTACCAAAAATGAAGGGCACAAGACTTATCTCCAAGCATAAAATGATGATATAATTAACATCAACAATGCAAGAATGTTTTCAATATGGCATGTAAATGTATATTTACAACCAATTATTTGCCACCATGATCTATTAAGGCTAATAATAAATCTCAAATAATGTAATATGCTTTTGGAATAACTGTGTATAACATTTTTGGTTCACGACATTTAGGATCAACATTCATGATCCGTCATCAAGATGAATAATGAATAAATGTAGGGAACAACATTAGTCTTAAATTTTAATAAAATAGCTTTGAGAAAAAATTACTAAAAAGAAAACAAAAATAACCATTGAAAAAATATTCAAAACAAAAAACCTTGTATAAACCAAATAAAGAATATGGTTCCCTGGCTAGAAAGCTCTATATAAATTGTAATCATACAGACCTTTACCTTCATGCCTCTTCTCATCATCATCCAACCCAAAAATTAGGGGTCCTTAAAACTTTGACCTCTATGGCTTTAAAAATTTGTGATAATGATAACATTGATCAAGGAATTGAGCATTTGAAATATGTTTTAGGTTAAAAGGTTACATAGGGAAACAAATATCTAAGGTTACCAAACACGATCAAGATATTGTTAATAGAACTAAGTGAAATAAATCCATAGTGGAAGGTCCTATATCTTATTTTCCTTATGTTTAAGGCATTTGTAATAAATTAGCAAAGATTATGAAATTCCAAGAAAAATAGACTCAACTTTCCTTCCCATTAATAATTTATGTATGATGTTAGGATCTTGAAAAGACCCTTTGGACCCTAACTTGTGAAACAATGTTTACATTGTTTATTGTTCTTGCAGTATTCCTTACATTGAAACATAGGGAGGTGTATGTAAACTAGAATTAAGGAACATGTAGCTAACATCTATATAGAAAAAAAGATAAATTAGTGCTTGTGGAGATCTCTTGCAAGTCTATACATGATATCAACATTGAATATGCTAGAGTCATTGTGGTAGAGTACAATTTCCAAAAATTAAAACTTAGGCAATCCATTTAAATCTTAAAGCACCCTATTTATTTAAATAAAGATTAAGGTACTCAGATTAGCCATGCATAGAAACCTTTGGTTTTTAATTGATAGTCTTTGTTGTACGTTCATTAGCTGGTTGCATTTTATTGTATTTTTTTAATTTCCCTCATTAGGTTTTCTAAAAAAATTATTAGACATTAGTTTGTCAGGGTTTTTATTATTTTTATTATTTTTTATTTATGATCTATTTTTAGGATTTTATTCATTTATTTTATTTATGTTTAATTTATAATGTAAATTATTCTGTCTTAGTTTCATTTATTAGGTTTGCCTATTTATTTTATTTTTCCTCTTTATCTATTCCTAACATATTAGCTTGTTAGTATTTTATTCCTTTCTTGTTTTTTGATTTTATATCTATTTTCATTTATAAACTTTTGTTTTATTTCTATTTTCATTTATTTACTTTATAGAAGGTTTTTTGTTTTGAATCTTTTTTCAATGGTTAGTTTTTTCTGGGTAAATTTTCTAACTATTTTCTTAATCTTTAAAATTAATGTTGGTCATGTTGTTTCATACATTTCTTCCTTATTTCTCCTAATGATGGATCATAGATGCTAATCTGAAACATTGAGAACCAAAAAAATTATACACAGTTGTTCTAGAATCATATTACATTAATATATGGACTATAAAATCATAAAATATTTGATATATCCAATATATAGTGAAGTGTGAATCTAAGGCCAAAAATAAATCTAAAAACTACCAACATATGCTAACTAGAATACAATATAAAATATATATTAATATAAAATATATCAATGTAAAATATAAATGAATATAAAATATATATTGATATAATATATAATATAAAATACAATATAAAATAATATAGAGTATAACATAATATAAAATCAAATTTAAAATATAACATAAAATCAAGTAAAATATATAATATCAAATATAATATAAAATCCACACAACACCTATTGAGTTGAATTAAACATGTTGTAGTCTAAGGGAAGGAAAGTAATAAATGAAAATCTCACAAGAGACACGTTGTTGATGATGATGATGATGATGATGATGATGATGATGATGATGATGATGATGATGATGATGATGATGATGATGATGATGATGATGATGATGATGATGATGATGATGATGATGATTGACAAACCAGCATCTGATTGATACTCTCTTTGTGCACTTCTAGGTTTTTCTTCTACCCTTACATGAATGTCCCCAATTTTTCCTTACACAACACTGGGACTTTTATGAGAACATCATTGGACCATAATTTGGTCTTATCCATAATTTTCAAATATAATATTGTTAATCATCTAGTCACCCAATCCACATGGATATTTATTTATTGACACAAACTAAGCATAGGCTCTCTTTTCAGCTCTGCAGTGTCCACTTTACATATACCCATGCATCATGCATCTTGGGCTAGGTTTACCATCTAACACAACCTCTAAGGTATCAATGGGGGATGATGATATATTTTTTAGCTATTGGGATATGATACCCATTATTGCATCAATGATATCACAATCATTTACACCAAGGTTATACTTTTGACAATGCCAAGTTCTGTTGTATTTTTAAACTAACTTATTTTACATTATCTATTATTTAGCATAGAAAGATAGGAAAGATATCAGAAAATATGTTGAGGATAGTATTCATGTGGTAGTTATTTCTATGGTTATGATATGATAAATATATTCTTGTATGATTTTTATCTGATCTGGGTGTACCTATTTCAACACCTTAAATATATAGATCTTATAGGTTTGTGAATTATATTATGGAGTCAAGAAAGATATTTAAGGAGATATGATCTCCTTAGTTATAGGAAAGAGTTTTCCTCTTTAAATGTAAACTCATGTAATGTTTATTAATCAGTGAGTATGAAACAATATAATCAGTGGGTTAAGAATACTTTTGTGTATTTGGCTCCATTAATCTTGCTTAGATATGTACCAGCCCCATCATATGGTATCAAATCCCTTTATGGCTGCAACCTTGTGAACCATGAGAGTCTTATTTGAATAATTATACCATATTTGTTTAAGAAAAATATTTTTTGTGAAAAGTTGGAGAAGAAAATTGAAGGTATATCAATATATGGGCCACTCACATAATAGTCATTTTTGACAATACATCACCATATCATTTGGTTATCCAACCATTTATATTTTCTATGAGTTCACTTTATGCAAATCAAGTTTGAATATTTTATATGTGTATCTTCCTACTCAGCATTCACACCAAATCTGAGCACAGTCCTGATCTACTACGTCCATCTCCATGAACCCATCATATGTGCAAATGTGATTCCACTCTATTGTGCATCAAATTTTGTGCTAAACATATCACCTTGGAATATTAGGGTCAACATCAATGTTTTTTACTCTTCCACTCCATCCATACTTGTTTCAGGTCATATTTTATGTTTTAAGTATTATCATTTTTTGACGATCTAGGCTTTCATGCATGTATTCATGTGGACGTAATGACCAATCAATTTTAGTCCAAACCTATTATGTATATATTTTATTTATGTTCTTGTTAGCACCAACACTACCATGCATATTTTCCTTCTTGGTAATTTTCTAAAAATGAAAAAATAATGTGACTATTGTATTAGGTAAGTTCACTTAATATGAATCCAATACGAGCTTGCCATTTTTAATGCTTATAACATTCATAGATCTGGATGTATCTTTATAGAAATATTTTCACTACACACACCAAGTTCTATATATTCTATACCATGTTTTTTAAAAATACCACTATATAGTGCCAAATATATAGGTTATGTTTATAGTTATTTAAGTCATTTTATACGTAGGTGAGTCATTTTTATCAAATAGAGTCAATGTCATTAGTTGAATGGTTATTGTCATTTAGTCAATGTCATAATGGAAAAACTAAGTAAAAAAAAGACAAAGGAGAAAAAGGTAGAGCAAAATGAAGAAACCTATAATATCTATATAAATAAGGTGATGAAATAGGTGCATGTGGATCTTGATATTTATAGCAAAGGTATGCATATAACGAATTCTTTTATTAATGATATCTTTGAGAAATTGGCTCAAGAGGCATCTAAGCTTTCTCGTCACAACAAAAAACTAGTTATTGCATCCAAGGAAATCCAAATAGTTGTACATCATGTTTTACCATGAGAACTTTCTAAACATGTTATTTCTGAAGGCACAAAAGCTATCACTAGTTTTACTAATTCTTGAGTAAGCAATTTCACTATTGGAAGAGGAGGCATAAGAGGCTGGAAGTGATTTGTGACATTTCTTTGCTCACTAGTAATGAGGCTGCTCACTTGTTTTGATGACACATTTAGTGTGTTGTGTGTATGTTTTTATTTTTTGTGTGATTTCAAAATTAAGAACAAGTGATACATGCATGTTCAAAGAGTGTAAAATTTGAACTTTTGTCCTTGTGTTTGCTCTTGTAGCATATTTGTGCTGAGGATAAAAGAAATATTATAACCTCATGATTTTGTGGTTCGTGGTTAATCACATTGAAAACCATTAATATATGTGGTTGGTGGTTACCCATTGGAAAATCATTTATATTCATTGTTGATGGTTCACCACATTGAAAAATATTTGTTATCATGGTTGTAGGTTTACCACATTGAAAAACTTTATGAGGAATCATGAGTATGGGCTAGTTATAATATAGGGATACATTCATCCCACGTTCACACTAGAGGGGCAAATGTTGAGTATAGTATCTATGTGGTATTAGTTTTGTGTATTTATCGAGAGGTAAATAGTATTTACTTAGTATTTGTAATAGTTATTTATAGAAATATTATTATATAAAAATATTATGATAATACATTAGATTATATTATATTTTTAATATATTTTGTTATGATTTATAGCAATATATCACTTATAGTTTTGTGAGTTATATTAGGGAGTCAGGTGAGAGATTTTAGGAGATATGATCTCCTTAATTATATAAAAGTGTTTTCCTATTTAAATGTAAACTTATGTATTGTTTATTATTAAATGATTATGAAATAATATAATTAGTGGCTTTATAAATATTTTTGTGTATTTATCATTGTTAATCTTGCTTAGATCTGTACCATCCCCATAAAATTAGACATTTAATGTGAATCATTATAATGATTACCATCAATGAATTCAATTTCCCAAGAACACCTTATTTATGTATTTATAAAATTATTTTATGTTTAGTATTTCCCATATTCAATGGTGAGACTAGAATTTTTAAGATATCCTCTTCAAACCTATTCGTATTTGATATACTTAAGGTATATTTGGGTTAATAAATAATTGTGTGTCTAGGTTGGTTCCAATTATTTTTAAACTATAGTTTTGAACGTTTCCATTTTTTATTGCAATAACTAGAAGAGACTATATGGTTTGAACACACATTTCCACCAAAAGGTTTCCTTATTCCTCATAGACACCACCCTAGAAAGATACCTTAATATTACAATCAGAGTTGTCTTATAGAAACAACATCCTTCTATTAGTTAAAATATTGTTGGGTTGTAGGAAACTGATATTAGTACTAAGATAAATGACAATACCTATGGTATTTATTTTTGTGTTTGTGATAACATCTTGTATGTTCTTTATTTATTTAAAATCAAATTGAAACAATGGAAAATTTTGAATCTTCCTTAGAAAAGTGTTTGACAAGGTAGATAGGTATTTTGATCAAATTTAATGGCACACATTTGATATAGTTTTGACATTGGAAATAATAGTTTTGCAACAAGGATGCATAAAACAACTAAAATTCAAAAACTTGATTTCAAATATAAGAGATCCTAAAACTGCATAGAATGACTAGTTTTCTCTCATGTCGAGGACATAATAATTCATTCTTATAGAAGAATAAAACCATTTTAAAAACTCCACACATTTGTATGTAATAATAAATAATAAATAAATGTTTAAATCCTTAAACATTGTATTCATAGTTTGTAAAGCTAAATAGAGCATAGCTACAAAGACATGTCAGCAAAGCAATAGTCATCTTGATTCAACCATGATCCTATTCAAGTGATATAAAATCATGTTAATAGAAAATATATGGGTTAAAACAAGATTGGTTAATGTATTAGGTAATTAAATTTCTCACATTATCTATGATCTAGACTCAAATCCACAAGCATTGGCAATATACATAGTTTTTGTATTTAAAAACACTTTGATCCACCATGGGATAGTAAAAATACTTTTCATCTTCCAATTCCTCCTATAAATTAAGCAAATTATAGATAAATACCTTTCAAAATTTCATGGGTCCTAAACATATATAAAGCATAGGTAATCACTATTACTAAAGTAGCAGTTGATATTAGAAACATATATCATCAAGGCATGAACTTCAATATTGCATTAAGAGTATGCTCCCTTAATGACATACATATCTACCCGACTTTTCTATATGATCATTTTCCAATAATGAAGGATTCTAAATATGTAAAATCAAATAAATCATAGGAAATAAGAATAACATAATTTCATTTTCCACTTCATTTGTATCAACTCTAACTATAAAATATTGTCCTATACATTTATTGAATGAAATTTTACAAAAATAAATGAACTATAAACATATTATTTTATAAGCCCTTCTATACTTTTATATATTTTATTTAGAAAAAAGGAATGTTTATAGATGAATTTTTTTTCATTGGCTTCTTCGATTCCATCAACTTAATTTGCTTGCCATCACACCTGACAGAAATTAATGTTGTCACTTAAATGTGCTATCGACACTTATTCTTTAATTTTTTAAAATTTACCATGGTAACTTGTTGTGTATAACCTAAATAAAACATTAAACATAGCTTGGGGAAATAGTGAATTGTACTAAAAGGACTGCATAAAAATTAATGTTATCATATACTTTATGCCATCCCATCTTGCCAATACTCGATGTCAAACCATATGGTACCATGTGTTCATGATACTCTCTATGATTTCTTATGGCATTTCATGCACCCTTGGGGTAACTATTAGTTTGATATAATTGATGAAGATCAAATTAAGTTATTTGGTGATATTATTTTTCTTCTTATATTCTCACATTTCTTTGATAGGGAGAAGTTACTATATTTATTTTCATTAGTCATTGGTGAATATATAGCTAATAGGTTTTTATAGCATTGGTAGTGTTGATAAAATTGGTCATTGTTTCTGGATATTAGGTTAGATGTGCCATAAAGAGGCATGGAATTATCATTAAGATAAGGATCAATGAAATTTAATATTTTTGTGATGATGGTTATAATATAGTACATGTGTGGGTAATCACATGGGATGAGTATGCTCAAGATGATCCTCATTATTTATCTCAGATGAGGCTTTTCATGAAAAACATAGGTTATCAATACTATATTTACAGTGCAAGCTTGTATGTTGTAGTAGATATTATTGGATAGTTTGGATATTTTTAGGTCATTTAATACAAATATATTTAAAAAATTTACTAGTGGTTAGTTTAGTCATGCACTTTTGTTCGTAAATAAATCAATGTTATGTTGCAGTAATTAGTGTTATACATTCCTTATTTATGTTATCTTAGTCATTGACTATGTTACTAATGTTAAATACATGTATCAAGTGATTTTATATATTAATTTGGAACATCATATTCAATATGAAAACTATGTAAATAAGATTATTAAAATATTGTATGGAAAATAAAAAAATAGTGAATGAGTTAGCCAAAAATAATTAATCTTGTATTGAATAAATATGTATTTTCTTATCTATGTAATCCTACATATTTTGTATAATAATATTCAACATTTAAACATATAATATTATTTGTTTTATTGTATCCAAACTATCTTGGTAATCCATTTTTACATGATAAACCAATTGTCCAAAGAGAAGCTACGACGTTGAAGGTGAAGGAATACAAATATGATTTCACACACAAGACCAAAAATATAAAATTTTGTAGGAAACATCTTTATATGTGGGTAAAATTATTTGTATCAAAAAATTCCATAAAACACATAGGAAATAAGGTATATATAAAACATATATGGCAGCCATCAACATCTAAGAATTATTGAATTCCTATAGGTAGATTTTATAAGTCAATCTCATAATTTAAACAACTATAGTTCTATTTCAAGGCATTTTTTATGATTTTATTAGACACACACAAAAAAAAAAGATATGTGGTATGTCCTATTGGTCATTTATATTAATTTTAGAGTTGATTAATCAACATCAATCTACATAGCACATTTAGATCTATGTGATTGAGGACATATCTAATATAACATGAGTTATCAGTTTATTAGCTTTTTTAGATAACTAAAATTGAGATAAGAAATAAGAAATTGGTAAACCTAATAATTATTTCAAGAATAATAAACCCTAGGTTTCTTTTATGGTTTAATTCTATGATCTTAGGGGTTTAAACATATATGTAAGGGTTTAGTCCCCCCATAAGACATTAACCTACCCATCCTTGGAACTCATCTCTTGCATATTATTTAGGGTTTAATTTATAGTAGTTGAGTGTGCAAAAATAACTAAAATTGGTTATAAATAGTTCATATTTTATAGTTGACTTTGTACTCCTTAATATTTATCATTATCCTATGTACTAGTTGTCTACTGTTTGACTCACAATAAATAAATACATCATGACATGTCACCATTTTACCAATTAGGGAACAAATTTACAACATATTTAAAATGTATTCAATTATTTGATAGGAATTCTTTTGAATGCATTTTTAAAATTATATTAGTTAATAGTATCATATTATCACTTTTCATCCATTTCAACATATCAAATGAAAGAATATAATTTAAGAAATATTAAACTTTCAATTGGTTTATTTATTACATTAAATAGTGAACTCTTAAAACTAAGGGTTGAAACTAGTGGGACTTCTCTAGTATATGGATTCATTGTAAGTAATTCAAACTCTTAGGCTCTACATATGACTAAAACTAGTGAACTCGATGGATAGTGCACTTCAATGATATCATGGGATAATTTACCTTATTTGTGCACATGTAAAATCATTTGAAGAATAACTCACTTATGAGGTTGACACAAGATTTCCTCAAAACATATTATTTTCATAGTCTCCTCCATAGTGTTTTGTACTACTTTTGACAAGTTCATGATAGATGGAATTGAACAACCAATAGTAAAATAATAGATCAACATTATGTTCTTGACACATATTATTTTATTATTTTAAAAATTATCTAATACTCTCAAGTGTCAAAGTATCATGAATTTTTAGTTTAAATGCATGTATACAAACACATTGCTCTATTATGTCATACATAGGGATTTGATGCTTATAATTTTAACTATTTGTGAATATCACCAAAAAAAAATTAATTATGTGAAATAATCTAAGCACAATGGTAAAGCTATTATGGATTAATAATCAAAGCCTCAAGCACACTTTATTCCCATTTTTTACTACATGGACTCACCACAATTACTATTTTTGATATCAGTTTAAAAATACTAAAATTATAGTATTAATGATGAAAAATGCCAATTGGTACAAGTCATGAAGTATAAAAATGGTCCATATTTATATTTTAAGACATGTTTCTCTATTGAAATCATAGTGAGTTCTATTTTATTTATTCACTTATGATAGAATTTTAAAACAATCATAAAATATGCAATCGTATATGGATTCTCTTAATTAATTTATATGAAAAATATCAAATTAACATTTGGAATTGAGTAAAAGAATGTTAGGGTTATTAGTCATAAAGGGTATATGTATTTGATTTAACTCTTGATTTAACTCTACCTTTTAGACTAATCAAAATTCATTATTTTTTGTGCATTTAAATATTTACAGTTTTCCAATAGTCAATTTTTACATTTGTTACCAAAAATATGAAAAAGCCATTATCTTTATTTTCAATGTTTAAGATAGTGGACATGTTAATAAGGGACAAAGAGTTGATCTCATTAATAATATATTGAAATAAATGCATTTTATGAGTGCAAGGATCCAAAAAACCCTTCAATTATTACATGGGAACTAAGAATCGGATAGGGTCTTTGTATAGAACAAATAAAATGAAATTAGATATTTAAATAGAAAACTATACAGGAGGAGGAGGTTTGACATATGAACGTAACCTTTAAAATTTTCTACGACACTCTCAAGTTCTAATATCACTACACGAATGATAAATATTCATGTCTTTTATTATTTACTTTGAATGATATTGCAATTACATGGTATTGGTATACATCCATATCTTAGACATCACCATAGCACAAGTTAAAATAGTGTTGTATTTGTTAAGATTTATGATGAATATTTAGAAACTGAGAAGGTGATCTGAAGAGTATTTATTAGCTTAAATTGAGATGTATGATTTTAAGTATTCTAATTGATAGCTTAAAATGTATTCTAACTTATTGTTATCCATGAATTAACAATTTTCCAAAATGCAGTAAATATTTTTAGGAAAGAATAGATGGAGAAAACTTAATTTCAACAAAGGAAGGGCCTGCTGAGAAAAGGTGTCCATGATGAAGGTTGAGCTGAAGAAAATATGTTTTTGTGAATTATTGTAGATGCCTAAATAAAATTGACCATTGGTAAGATGATGACATAGGAAACTTAATATATAGAATAAAAAATTATTTGTGAATTTTCTTGTTAATGATATTGAGTTGTTTGGATTAGAAAACCCATGAGGTTGTTTTAGTGATTTGTTAAAGGTTTGGCATAATAGGGATAAAGGTTTCAAATTAGGGGTCAACATATCACAAAAAATAATTTGTATTTATTTTTTATTAATTGAAAAAAATAATCCTTATGAACACACCACATATCTATTATAGTTTCTAGAGTTTTAAAACCATATTTTTTATTTTTATTTTAAAGGTTTAGGATGTTTGGAGATGTCAATTCTAAAGGAAGCCAATAAAAAAATTATTAGCATTGTGTCATTGTTGAATGAAAACCCTAAGTATAATTTGGCCTCCTTTTTACCACCTGCATATATCCTAAGTGTGATGCAATCATCATAGAGGGGATTGATTTTTTAATTTTATGTCTTAGATTAGAATGTGGTTTTAGAAATTATTTGCTTATGTGATCTAGTTTTGGCTTCCAAATCAAGTATATTTTCTAGTGAGAACCCTTGGTAGCTATTTATTTCATGATCTATATCATCTATTTCATGGAGAATTATAAATGGGCATTATGATTTACTATTCTCTTTTTGTTTTAAAACCAACCTTTCCACACCATTTTATATACATCACAAAAGTATACTTTTATGAGCAAGCATCGACCTAGGCCATCTAAGTGGCATGTTCTCAAACTTAATGATAAATAGTTATAATATTTTATCATATGAATGGAT
>JARHVA010008442.1:57500-80000 GCA_037957365.1 Torreya grandis
GTATAATATTTCATTGTTAGATTACAATTAGAAAAATCATTTATCAAATTTCACTATTGCCTTCTAGAGCTACATTTTATGGTAATCAACAAACAACACAACCAACATATAAGATAAAGTTCAAAATTTTATCTATGGAACGTTCTGTGTTTTCCAATTATACACCTCTAGGATTTATCCTTACACACTTGAGATGATGGAAAACAAAGCTGATAAACTTGGATTATGTCATTATAATTGGGGATGGGTTTAGCATCTAGATGGATTGAACATAGACAAAGACTTGAAGACACCAACAGAGGTTATGATTAGCTCATTTTTACTTTTGGCTTTTTATTAACCAAGGTGATATGACATAAATGGTTGCTTCATCACATGGAGGGATACTACAATTCAATATCTAGGGGGATTATCGGCATAAACACAAATCTAACCAAGGCATAACCAAACTTGCATAGTCCACTTAAGAAGAGTCGTCACACAAATTGGGAAAATGTTTTAGGTCAGATAGAATTTAATAAAGACATATGAGAGGGTGATTACAACCTTTATTTATAAACATAATTATGAAAACTAGTATCCAAATATAAGGTTACAATGTTTGGCTTTGAAAAACAAGACACAAACACATTTTATATATGCAATATTGATGCATATGCGAGCAAATAACACTCAAAATAGTCAATAATATGTATTATTTTTATCGTCGGCTAGGTAAGACAACTTAGGTATATTAAAGAGTGGTTTGGTGGCTTTAAAATACAAGGAAATCCTTTAACAACCATGTTATTATTCATTTCAAAAATGGAAAGGATGGAAAGATATACTCAGGAAATTATCAGGAATGATTTGCACTTGCTGATGCCAATGTAATGCAAACCTTTGAATGATCTTTAAAATCGTAAAGAATATTTTTCAATTAGAGATTCAAACACTTTATTCTATCAAATCCATAAGTCCAGGATGTTCTTAAAATACTATCAACAAAAACACTCCCAAATCATAGTGAAGAAAGGAGTTTATAACCTAGAATTATGTCCATAATAATTACCATTGATAAGCATAAAACTAGATAACTAATCAACATAGCATGATGAATGTGTTATTGCATTTCATTGACAATATAGAGTAGAAATAATAAGTATTTTCAATTAAATTGAAAATAAATCTTATATACATCATGTTCAAAATTGTAACATTGGGAGAAGCTTGGTGGATTTGGTCTAAAATAAGGGAGACATATACATTATGATCTCGGACCTTGTTAATAGTTATACAAGTGTAACCACCTTATAAGTAGATAAAATACACACAATAATAATATTTATAATGAAAATGCCTCTGCAAATAGGATATTTTTGAAAGATGAAAGAGCCTAAGACCTAAGAAAACCAAAAAAAACCTTGTAAAGAGGACAAACCCTATTTACTTATACAAATATCTCACCCAAAATATTCTTACGAAATACTCCCACTGGAAGATGCCATTGATCATGCCTAGAATCTCATTATTTACAATAAAATCAAAATTTTAACTACTTATCTATGTCATGATGAAGTTTGATAGAAAACCTTTTATCTCTTTGGTTGTAAATACATTTCACTTGATCTTGAGAAAGATTATTCGTTTGGGAGAAAAACAAACTCTTGTATTCATGTCTATCTACCTTACCCTATATCCACCTAATCATTTTCCCAACTGTAAACTTGTGGATAGCTTCCCTCTTCCTTGTGCAAGACAAAGAACACCCCTTACCTTGTAATGACGGCATCAAGATACTTCAGTTATGATGGACGTAATGCAGGATCCATGGCCATTTGAAAATATCCTTCCAATGGCTGAATTTGGTCTCAAAACCCATATAACAAATTTTATTCCATGGAATTATTTGGCATAAGCCAAATATTGGAAAATGCAATACATAGCTTACTTCTACCTTTTTTGCTTTCTAAGTTTTCCCATGTTTTTTTTTTTTTTTTTTTTTTTCCCTATTTTGCTTTTTAGAGTTGCTATCAAATTTAATAATTCTTAAGTGCATTTTTTAATTTACCTTGCCATATGTGGAACTTTGGCTCCCTTTTTTAATTTTTCACTATTTGTTTTGGTAGGATTTTGTGCTTCAAATTCAGCTTTATAAGATGGAAAGAACTCAAAAGTATTTATCATTTTTGCAATTTCTTGTTTTCTAGCTTACAATCTAATGTTTTATTTTTGATCAAAAGTTCTACTATGGATTTGGGAACTTCAAATACAATATTAAAATTTCAAAATATAAAGATGTCTTTGGATTTAAAACTTCTTCTTTCACCTTTTTATGTTTGACTCCCATTGACCTTTAATTTTTGACCTCATACAACATATACCTCATACAAGCATTGCTTATACTATGGAATAATTTGATCCAATCTATGAATCCACTAGAAGTAAATGAACCCAAATGATCTCTTAAATCTACTTTATAGTTCAAATCTATACTATAATTCAAGTCACTTAAATTCAACACCCTCTATATATCACAATTGATTACTTAGTTTCCACTCCCTAACTTTGTCTAATACCTCAAAAAGAAAAAATTATTTTTATGCACAAGATATTTGAATTTGATCCATTTACCAAAAAAAATATAAATCTCCATCACCTTAATTTTATGATCATTTCCAATAAACAAGATCCCTCCATACAAAAATAATATAAACCATTGACTCCTTTTCAAGAAGAAACCTTTATTTGCATGGTATACTTGAAACCAATTCCTAGATAACTTCCTAGAGAACATTAAATTTGTGTAACATCTTTAATATCCATATTCATTTCCCTTGAATAATTAGAAAGTAAAATAAAGAAAAAAATTCATTGGCTTCTTCTATAAGGGCAGTCCCTTTCATGACATTATCTAAAAGGAATTTAAAATAAAGATCAGGAGCAAATGGTGGAGCATTACAAGATAGCAATTTTATTGTAACCCCTCATCTCCTTTTACCTCAATCGTGTTTGTACCATTTACCTCAAATTTTACTAAAATACCTATTTGAATACATTGATTATATCCATCATTCTTGGTAAAACTACCATGAGGAGACATTTCTCTTTCTTTTGGATTAGCTACCTCAATTTCAGATAATCTTTGACCAGATTTGTATTTTTATTAACCATGTCTCAACCCATTGTTTGTAAATATCCTGGAGGCAATCATAATAATATTAAAAATGATCCACCTGAGTCACTAGAAATCCTTCACATGGTGAATGTTTCCCTTCATGGAATCATTGATTAACCTATTAAGACCACATGCCTCTTCTTTCAATTTAGGTGGGATTTCAAATTTGTCATTCCATGTACATGTTCATGGCTTGGGATATTCAATTGTACATTACAATATTAAAAACTTTACAATTAGTGGTTATTTCCTCACTAGTATTTTTTCTCTTTTTCACTATAATACTCTCTATGTGGTCAGCTACTTTACTACGAGTTTCAAAAACTAGCCTGTACTTTACAATTTTTAAACTTCCTTTTATGTCATTTTATTTCTATCAAGTGTCTCTACTAGTAGGCTTTGGAGGTGTGCATGTAAATTGCAAGTTCACAAATAATTCAAAGTTGTATTTTGGATTGAAAGTTCCACCAAATCTCCTTTGTGTTTTTCAATTTTTAATCCCTCTACCATGAGCTTTGGAGTCTCAACTGTGTTTTTCAATTTTCAAGTTAAAAACTTTATTTTGGTCTTGAAAATTTTTCTTGGGAACTCCATGAAGATTCCCACATGGGCCCACATTTTTCCCATGTTGATGGACTACCCTTTAAAACATTGTTTTGTTCTTTAATTTTAAAGCTTTCACTTACCTGTGCCTCTAGGTGGATATGTCTTAGTTATTTGGTATGGGATTTCATGCATTTAAATATCCCTTTTTCATGGATTTCCATGAAGGTTTTGAAGAAACTATGCATGGAATTTCAACTTTTAGTAATAAATCCTAACAAGTGGTGGAGATTTTCATGGAATTTACAAAATGTAAAATTGCATTTGGTCTTAAAACTTCCACCACTTGAAACCTTTGTGACCCTTTGACCTTCAACATTGTCATCAATTATATCACTAACTCTTTTTCAACCTTCCACATACTACTATGTGGACCTCCTCCAAATTGGCAACAATTTCCTTTTGTTACAGGTTTTGGAGACTATTCTACATGTTACAGTTTGTAATTTTTTAAGAATTGATTTTTTCTTGTTTCTTTCCCACTTCATATCTCAACTTGACTTCCATGTGGGTGCATGCCTTCATTCCTACAGACTTTAGAAAATCATATGAAATTTTTAATATTAAACATAGCATTCAGACATTGCATTTCTATTTAATATTTTTTCCAACCTCCTCGTGGGCACTTGGACTTCATATTTTTGAAATACGTAGTCATTTTTAATTTTTCCTAGCTTGTTATTTTTACCATAGACCCTACAACCAAAATTTTTTATAAGATATGAAAACATTAAATGTTAACTAAAACCAAGATTATAGGCTCTTTGTAACTTCATTCTAAAAGTGGACATTTAAGATTTGGATGAACACTTGCATATTGTGGGAAATAATTAGACATTCTAGGCACTTACATCTTGAAAATAAGACAAATTATTTAGCTCAAATTTTGGCACTAACACTAGATTTATCATGGGGATGTACACCCCATTTGGGTGTGTAAATAACCTAAGAAAACAAGATTAGGTGCCAATATTTTGGGCCATAGAGTCAAAATTATGGCTACTTCATAACCAACACCTATAGAGACCCAAAAAAACAAAGGCATACCAACAAAAATAGATCAAGAGTATCTAAAAATGAACACATAATGAAAAACAACAAAGGAATGGTTCATAAAAATTCAAATTCATGATTGGGTAATTCATATGCTTGTGTCATGTTTACATGATAGACAAACTCAAAAGTTGAGACACATAACCTTTTTACTATAATCTAAAATTGATCAATGGTAGTGTTAATCAATGATTCTATGTAGGCAGACATTTTACTTCAGGATATTTGATAATAAAAGATTAAAATCTATCATCTTCAGATGAATAATTAGGTTCCTCTACATATTTATCATTTTTTTTAAAAATATCACAAGGATAATGTGGTAGGAAGTATTTACAACATCAATCAATGTCAAGGTCACAATATACAACATTCACCTTGGCATTCAATAAACCAAGAACCTCCACACTAGCTCTTATATTTTGATTTCTATCATTTTGGGTAGATATCTTCCCCTATAATTATTTTAGTTATGGAAAGGGGTTCTCCCTTATGCTTGATTCTAATTCTAAGTTCTCTCTTAAATAGAAGATCTATGAAGATTCCCCTTCACAGATCTAGCCAACTTATATGGCATTTCCTTGATAATAGTTTCCAAGGTCTTCATAATCTCCTCAAGGTTATTTGTCTTAGTGGATTGAGGATTTTTAGGATTGGCTAGATTCACATCATCATATTTTTTTAGGGGGTTTCCCATAGCCTTTATATTATTTTCCATTTGAATGGCCATGTTTAATGCCAAACTCATGTTTTTAGGAGCCTTATCTCTCGAGTAATACATATCCTTCTTGTCAAAGGCATCATAATATGTAATCTATAAAGTTGTATCACTAGGCCTGATGTTTTTAGAAATCCTCATCATAGTCTTCTTAAATCATGTATTGAAGTCCTATACACACTCATTGGGGTTCTTCTTTATGTTTTCAAATTTTGCAAGAAGGAACCTAGTGTAAATTCTATCACCATACTAGATTTTAAAAACATTTTTCATTTCTTTCCATGAATCTATACACCCAAAAAAAATGGAATTGAACCACTCATGGGGATCTTATTCTAGCATGTGCATAAATAGTTTAATGTAAACATCCTCATGCTCAACCTCATAATGTTCAATGATAAGGTGAAAATCCCTCAAATGTTACTCATTAGTAAGTATATTATTCCCATGAAACTTAGGGAGGGATTTCCTTCATTTGGAACTTCATTGGGATGAACTTCCATTTCATCAACATTAATTTCTCTAAATCTAGGAATCCTGAATGTAGGATGTTCATTCTCATCTTGATCTCTATTCCTCATGGCTGGGTCAAAGGTAGGTTTAGGATTAGATGGTAAAGGGATACATAAGAACATGTGAACTTATGAAGAAGATGTGAGCTGATGATAGATGTCCTATCTACAAAAGAAAACATGAAGTGTAGAGAGGCAATCACCGATGGCCAATAATCACTCCCAAGATTAGCCATTAAGCCACTGAGATCACAATCAATAAGGTATAACATTAAAATTTACATTTATATATATGTTACCATGTGAGGTAGCCATTTAGGTGCTTTTAGAAAAGTAAAATAATGTCTAAGGGATAGCATAGTTCATAGAGTAGTTGAAAGCACATAAAATTTGGTGTGTTTAGATGAATTCCACCATTATTTATTATGTTCTGCAAGATGCCCTCTAGAACATTAGAATTATTCAAATAGATGAATTAGTTTTCCAAGGCTTATTTGACTATTTCTTATTTGATGTGAAGTGTTATACATAGAAAATTAGCACAAAGCTCAATGAAGGAAACAATGTAGTTGATGAATGCAAAGAGAAACACCCACATAAGCATTCACATCTAAAAACACAATCATACTTAGCTCACTTGCATGCCACTTTTCATCCTTTTAAAAGGTACATTTATTTGTACATAAATTAATTTTGACAAAATAAAATATTATTTTGATTGTGAAATATTGTACAAAGAAATGAAACCTGTTTACACCCAAAGTAATCTTTACGAATTCCCAACTTCTCAAAGTTCCCAATTTCATAGCATAAAATATGAATATGTGAATGATTCTTCAATTTAAAGACTTGTTGGGCACCATCACTGGTGTGGTGACCCATCATGTTAGTGTTGATGAGTGAACAAAATAGAACAAGTCAAATGAATCTGAAGAGGAGGCACCCACAAAAGTAAATTGTAACATTACACATAAGGACATAGTTCTTGTCTACCAAACCTCATCACAAATGAACAAAGACTGGTTGATTGACTTTAGCATGAGGAAACATATGATAGGTCGTAAAGAATGATTTGATTCATTGATGAATCAACCCACTAGAGATCAAGTTCAAATTTTAGATGATAATGATTATGTTGTAGAGGGAATTATAACTGTCACCATTCTTCTCAGGACAAGAACTTATACTATCACAAAGGTACTATATGTCACCAAATTGACAAAAAATATCTTATATATAAGTCGTATCTTGAATCATAAGGTTAAGGTAGAGTTCATTATCAATAATGGAATAAAATTCTATCTCCTCTCATGGGAAGGGAAGATCTTTTATAGAGATTTTTTTATGGATTAATTATTTTCCCTAGATGTAGTTTCATCCGATTTTGTTACTCTCTCTACCTCTATCATATAAGATACTATACTATAGGATTACTAATATGGGTACCTTTCTACTCGTTCCTTTTACTAGCTTACCTGTAAGGACATGGTATGTGGACTTCCTCAGTTTTCCCATTCTTTCCATGTATACCCTGAATTCCTTGTCAGCAAACAACATACCTTTTTATTTGTGCTGAGTTATTCACAAGCCAATGATCATCTTGGTGTGGCACATATTGATCTATTTCAATTGCTACCAACTTATTTCCAAAGATTTAATTACTTCCAATTATTTTTTGATGATTTCTCTCATAAAACATGGGTGTTAATTTTTAATAATAAGAGTGAAGCCTTTACACATTTTAAGGTCTTAAACCATCTGGTTATCACCTAGTCAAGGAGGTCTCTTTGACTCCTACATTAAAATTGAGTAGGGGAACTCACATCAAAGGAATTATTGCAATTATTAAAGTAAAATGGAATCAAATAACACCTAACTACTCCATATACACCACAACATAATGGAATTATTCGGTGATGCAATAGTTGAGTCATGGAGATGGCTCATTGCATGCTTTCTAATATGAAGTTGGATACACCATTCTAGGTAGATTTAGTTCATAAAACCATATATCTTCTCAATAGGTAACCTACAAATATCTTTCAAGACAAGACATGAAAAGAGGTATGCAGTGGACATAAACATTCGATCTCTCATCTTAAAGTATTTTATTGTGCATATTATGTGCATGCCCCAACTAAAGAGATGAATAATATCAAACCAAATCCACTCTAGTGCCTTCTATTGGGGTATAATACTAATTTAAAATCATGTAATGTCATGGATCCTAAGACACATAATACTTATGAAAGTCAATATGTGGTTTGTGATGAGTCATCATTCAGCTCATTATCACATAAGGAGTACGAACATGCCATCTCTCATACACTATTCTCATAGTTAGATGTTGAGAATGAAGAATCTTGTCAAAAAGAAGGTGATATGTGATAAGAAATTTTCATTGATCTTATAAATTTTTATGATAATTCTTCATTGAATCAACAAAAACATCAATGTCCAAAATGGGTAAAAAGCACCATTAGGGACTCACACTTGAACTCTAACAAAGATACTTCATTAGGATTTTGGACAAGAAGACATGTGAAAAATGAAGTTAATATTGAACTAATGAGTTTAGTATTTGACAACATCAAACTAGAGACAGTTTGAGAGGATTTATGTCAAGTTTAGTGGAAGAAGGTCATAGATGTTGAATATGATGCCCTAATCAAAACTGGGACATGAGATATTTTTGAAAAGACTATAAAAAATTAATCTATTAGTTGAAAGTGGATTTTTAAGAGAAAATATAGGTCATAAGGATACATCAACAAATAAAAATCATGGCATATTATAGAGGGATATACTTAGAAAGAAGGAATTGCTTAGGAGGAGACCTTTGCACACATTGTGAAGATCAATAACATCAGATATGTTTATGGACTCACAACACAAAAGGGATGGAAACTTCAAAAAATGGATTCTAAAGTGAGTTTTTTAATTTTGATCTCAAAGAAGTGTGCATGACCCAGTTAGAAGGATTCATTGATGAAAAATAACCACAAAATTTATTTCATCTAATTAAGTCACATTATGGACTTAAGAAAGCACCAATGACATTGTACATTAAGATAGATGATCATCTATTACAACATGGATTTATTTTTATCCCATCATATTTAAATTTATATATCAATAAGGTAGGCACATAGATTGTCATTTTAGTTTTATCTGTGCATGATCTTGTGTTCACCAGAAGTTCAAATAATCTTATTGAAGATGTAAAGAATGACTTGAAGAAATCCTTTGACATAACAATCTTAAGTTTACTTCATTACTGTCTTACCTTATAGATATGACAAAATATGAATCATATTGTTGTCCCATAGATGAAATATGCAAAGATGATCCTTGAGAAATATGGGATGATCGATTGTAAACCAATGCTAACTCTAATGGAAAAAGGTTTACAAAAATCCCAGTTTTTGGATTCACCTAAAATAGATGAAACTCACTATAGGTAACTTGATGGGAGTCTCATTTACATTTCATATACCAGACCAAACATATTCTTTTGTATCAGCTATCTTTAGATATTAATTCAAGAGCCAAAAAAGTATCATTAGGTTGTATCAAAGTATGTTTTGAGATATGTTAGAGGTAGAGTTGATTATGGTCAAGAATACAAGAAGAACTCAAATTTATTCTTGTAGGGTTACATAGACTTGGACTATGATAGATCTATTGATGACATGAAATAAACTTTAGGATATATTTTTCATCTTAGATATCAACCAATTTTATGGATAAGTAAGAAATAATTTGTATTTTCTCTCTGATTCAGAGAGATATAATATTATGGCACATGAGGATATATGCATGAAGCAATTTGGTTACATAGCATTTTATTTGACATTGACATTATTGAACATCAGCCACTAATTCATTTTTGTAATAATCATGGTCTGTTAAATCTTTTCAAGAATCTAGTGTTCCATGAAAGAACCAAAAAAATGGAGGTTCAATACCATTACATTCAAGAATAAGTCTTGAACCACCATGTTTATCTCTAGTAATGCCCAATAGAATCACATATAGTAGATATACTCACCAAGTCACTTGGAAAGGTGAAATTTTCTCTATTCTGGGGGTACATTTTTAAAAACAATATAATAAAGGGGTAATTTTAGTTTATAATATAATTATTACACTTTTTATAATTGTTATTTAGTTTCTTATTATGTTAGTCAGTTAGGTAGCATCAATTAGGTAGCATATCGATTAGGTAGTTAAATTTATGTAATAAAATTTTCACTATATATATTTAGTTGTTGCTTTTGATATATAAAATAATCAAGCATTCATATTATTTCATTACATGTATATAAGAATGAAAAAAAATATTGTGGACTCTTTATTTCCTCTATCCTTGAATAGATTCAATGTAAATCTCTTTGTATCCTTTAATTATGTATATTTTTTATGTTCTCATGGGTGACTCTCCTATCAAACTACCATGGTCTTCCAAATAGAAACTGAAACATTTAAATGGGGATAATATCAAATATAAATTTATCCTTGTATGAATCAATTTGAAAAATCACCATACATTTCTCATTCACCAACACTTGATGCCCTTTGAGAAACCATGTAAGCTTGTATGGTGTAGGATGTTCCAACCATTTGAAATGCAACTCTTTATAAAATCTATTGAGAAACCAAATTATCCAGGATACTTCCATCAATAAAAATCTGAAATACATACCGCCATATCTGTAAATAGTCTGAAATAAAATCTTTCTCTATGTCAATTGATTCAAATTTGTGCTTTGATTCAACAACACTCTATAAGATATTCTCCTCATTTTCAAAGGTTATATAGATTTTTCATTTAACTCTCTTTTTGTAATTATGAGGTAATTTGGAAAATATTTTTATTTATGTCCAATTTACTTGTTACATCTATAAAACATACCTTGAAAACTTCCACTTCTTCCTCTTCCATAAGATCCTTTCCATGTATAAGAGTAACCTCATGTTGTGATTGAATTTTGATTCTAATAATTTCTTGCCTCTCCACCATGATTTTTTGTCATCTTACACCAATATTCTATCATAGTACTCTTAAAGGTCTTCCTTTACCTCTATATTTTATTTTTTATCAACAAATTATCTTTCACCATTAATTTTATTAGATATGTTTCCTCCATAGTTATTAGGTTCAACAAAATGATTTCATCATGTATGTAAAAATACAGTATCTTCGTATACCTTGTAACTTTATCAAGATCTTCCTCAACATGTATATGAATTATAGTGAGTATGAAAAAATATTTAGTATATTTCCTGAAACTCATATCCTTTTTTCTCAAATTCTGTAGCTTCCTAAAAAAATTCAACTAATTATAATAAGGTAAACATTTGGACTTTAACTTCACCACCATTCTATCCAATGACTTTATTTTATCAATATTATTTATCTATCTCTTAGCCTACAAATGATCTCACCATAAAGGGGAATGGATTTTCAATTTATTATAGTAAAAATTAACCTTCTTGTGTTCCTCTATAAACTCATAGTTAGGATATTTATCCATCTTTGATATCCATTTCATAATCTCTTTAAGATTCAAACTCACATTATATCATAATTTATCTAGCTTGGGTTTACTACGAAGCCTTGAAACATCTATTATAAATATTTTCTCAACCCCATTCTCCATGTATTTTGGCATAATATCTAAATTTATATATTTTTCATCTTCATTCATGTCTCCATTATGAGTTCCTCTTATTTAATTTGTTTCTATTGCATATAACCTTGCCTACATATGTCTCATCATTTTAGCCATGTCTACAACTTGAGGTCCTATACTTATGTCTCTTCTTTGAACAATATTACCTCGATGCCCCATCCTTATCCCAATGTAAAATTATATTTCACACCTTACAAATTGACTCAATGATAGTCTAGTTTTACCCACACTCTCCCTATAAAGGAAGAAACCATATTATAATACTAATTGGTGCACACGTAGACAAAGAATCCACTTAATAAAAAAATTTATTTATGTGATTCTTAGTCTTGGAACACACAAAATGACTATATTATAGATAGATTTATATATATCAACACACAAACTTGTTCTCATTATTAAGCATGAATGGAAAATTAGAAAATAATACAATTCAATAATGAAATGTTTTATATGCAAATTACTGCAACAAAATCCATATGTAAATATTAATAACACCTCATCAATGAAGAATCGTTTCCATATATAAGGATAAAACTATCTAACCCTTTACATTACAATAGACTCATGGAATTTTATATTTCACGATAGGTCCTGTCAAGCTTAAAAATGAAAGAATAACCAAGAAACCTTTATATGAACCTACAAGTAGACCCTTTTAGGTCTTAGAACATCTTGGCCATTTTCAAACAAATACAAAACCCTATTTGGGATTCCATATTCGATTCTAAATCCAAGTATGTTCAGATAATCCTAATACCTACTTGGGATATTATCTCTAAATACCACTGTATTAATGAAAATGTCTTTGCACTAGTTTGATAAGGATTCATGATTTGATCTCCGTTATAAAATAATAACATGATCTAGTCGAGATTCAAGTCTTGACTAAAAAATTAGATGTTAATAAAAATATCCATGACTTATTCAAGGTTCAAGATATAGTTATAACTACATACTTCATTAAAAAAATACACTAACCTAATCAAGGATTTAGATTTGATTAACATCACCAAGTATGTTCAAATTAACCAATACTTAATCATAGGTTTTAACTATGATTAATAATGAAAAAAACCTTAAGCAGTTCAACAAAGATAATTAAAATTTTAATACTAATTACCAAAGAACATTTCAACTACAACTTCCTCATACCAAATCAAAATATATGGCTTGATTCAAATTGCCAAGAATTACTCAATTTATCTAGCACATAAATAGGGTTTTTGTACATGATTATCACTACATGTATACCTAGACCAAATCATTTTTTTTGTCCACTTTGACTTTGAATTTCTAAAAAAACATTTAAAAATGTTATAAATAAAATTTTATTCAAACAACATGATCAAACCACCAAAGCATAAAACAAGAGAAAATGAAAAATTATAAAAACTTTATCTCTAGACAACCTCACCAAAATTTTAAAAAAAAAACAAAAAAACATATATGCCACTATTTTTTTATGATGTAATATAACCCATCTACCATGGATGCTCATACATCAATACCCGAACCCTTTTATAAGATAAGAACAAGGAATATAAAATATATATAATAAAAACATTGGTAAACAAGAACAACAAGGAAAAACAAATCTTGAGTTGGTAAAAATTTGTAAGCAAAGGACATAAATGAAAAACTAACATCTAGAAAATAACAAAGAGTTATATGGAATTTTGAAATTAATAAAAAAAAAATCTTTCATGTTCTGAGTTACATCCCATTATTAATTTATTAAGTTCACTTGATCTTATACGATGACCAAATGCTTGTCCTTATCTTCAATCTCTGTCTTTCTTTGGGATCCTAGTTCTTTTGCTTGATCCATCCTCTTTGGTAATACTTTCCCTTTTCCTTATACCTTCCTAAAGCATGAATATACTAGTGACATTTTTTTATAGTTGTTCTTAACTAAAATACATTTGATTGATTTTCATTATTATATTTTTTTCACTTTCCATATATCCCATTTTTCATTTAGGTTTTTAATCTCCTCCTCAAGTTTATAGATGATACCTATTAAGGGCCATACATATTGTTTAAATGGATACTTGGTTTGAGGCTAGGGTTGTTATTGATGAAGATTCTGATGTGGAATTTCTATTATAGTCTTGATTATGTAATTTTAATCCTAAAACATATAAGGATCATATGTAGTAGGTAATAATCTTTCTCAATAAGGTGAATTATATTCTACATCTTCACCATAGGTTTTTTTCCTCCTTACCCTTATATTTTTTTCCTGATATTTTGAAGTCTAAATTTCCCCATATTGATTACTATACCCCTTATCAATAGTATCTCTATCTAATAGCTAGGCAAAATCCTTCACTTGAGAAATCATATTTTTTCAAGGATGTTGTATCACCAATCCTTCCAAAGAACCATTAACTTTTATTTGAAGAGATATAACATCTTAAAGGTTCTTTTTCCTATGTAAAATGTTTGGTTAATTTGTTTGACTATGTTCAATGTATTTATGGATCACCAAGTTGTACATTTCAATTAATAATCTAAATTTAACCTCTTCTTATTATTTATTTGGTTATCTATGAAAATAATAAGTTTGTTTTAGGAATATTTATTTTAATTTTTTTTAATGCAAATTACGATTTGTACAATGTTGGGCAATAAAAATCATAGTATTAGGTATTTTTAGTTTAGGTTACTCGACTTTAGAAATAATATTTATCATAATTATAGGGATGGCATGAGACATAAGAATAAACTAGACATGGGTTGCCTTACCACCAATGTATAACGATAATTTTAAAGATAGACTATTGTTTATAGAGATCTATAGGATATTGTGGTGAATGTAGTTACAAATCAATTTAGTTTTGGTATACTTAATGAAATACAATATCTATAATCTCTTTTTTTTACACTATTTTTTATTTTTCATTAATTTTATATTGAATCAGTATATTTGAATTGAGGTTATGTTGTGTTAGAACTATTTTTTTTAATATTTGTCAAGGCCAAGGTATTTTAAGAATTCATTAATCAAATAATTTTTATTATTCTAATGAATGAAAACTTTTGATAAAATATATTATTTTAAAAATTGAATACTAAACAATTAAAAAAATAATCCCTTACGTAATTTTATAAAATATTATATTTATATCAATATAATAACTAAAAACTAATTTAGTAAATAAAAATGGAATAAAATTTATTTTCTCATTAAAATAACCATTAAAACATTGAAAAACATATTTATAGACGTTAGTTATCTTATTGCAATGTATTTCTATATAATCATAGTTGTATCATCAAAACTCATCTTAGTTTCTTGTGACATAATAAAATGCAAGGAAATAAGGCTATTCATTATAGGCTATATGCATGAGAGGTCCAATTTTATCATTGGAAACCCTTGTTCAAGCTTTTTCTAAGGGCGTTAACATTCTTACTGAAATACCAAGGGCAGAACCATTGGCTAGGACTTCAATGGTAGATAAATATCAGCCCTTAGAATCTATTAAAATTATTTTCTCTTCAGCAAGATATGTAATGGAAGAGAAGGGGGAGTAGACTAAAGTGCAAAAGAATAAAAATTCTAGAAGATTTGAATCTAGTATGACCCTCCATTCAGGTTGGGCTAGTTCAAAAATACAAGGAGTGACCTAGATTTTGTAGGGGTCTCATGGATATGTTGTACAAAAGGTTTATGTAATTAGAATATTGATGAAAGGTTTTTGTCTTTGTTGGAGGCGAACCTTTCTACCTAGAAGGGGGAGTAGACTAAAGTGCAAAAGAATAAAAATGCTAGAAGATTTGAATCTAGTATGACCCTCCATTCAGGTTGGGCTAGTTCAAAAATATAAGGAGTGGCCTAGATTTTGCAGGGGTCTCATGGCTATGTTGTACAAAAGGTTTATGCCATTAGAATATTGATGAATGGTTTTTGTCTTTGTTGGAGGCTGAACCTTTCTACCTATTTTGTAAAGGTTATGTGGATGATATTAGTATGATGTGTACAGTGCTATCTTGGATACATGGATATTCTAGTTTGATATTTGCACTCACATAGTTCTCATGATAGAGCTATTTCTTTTTTTGTGAAAATTTTTCACAAACTGATGTCTGGGAAAATCTTTTCTATTTATTAGTGGACCAAAATCATGGCTTGTTTCTGAATCTTTTTAATCTATTGGTTCTTTTTTTGTTTATCTTTCATGTCAAACTTTTAGGATATTTTGTACTGGGTATGGGACCCTTAACCTATATTTAACCCATCAAATATAAAAATATAAAATATGGTCATTCACAATTTCACTGCTCAACTAATATTTTATTTAAACTCTGAGTGCATCAAAACATGGTTACACATTATTGAACATTATGATATTGCATGTAAATGCATTGTTTTTATTAAATTTTAACATTTCCCAACCATAATTATTGGTGTAAAATGTATTTTACTTTAGAACTCAAAGATAAATACTTGTAAGTTTATGTGATGGGAATTTCTACATCATCTGAGGCCATATATAATATCATTCTATGCCTTTTTATGTAACAAGATATGCCAAGCCTTCCATAGATGAATATAATGAGGAATATCCACACTTATTAGGGTATGATTATCTTGTGTGCCTTTTTATTAACCTTGAATATTTACTACATCATAAAAATGAAAATTAAGTGGATAAAGATTATTTTAGCTTATCTATAAAAGTCATTATTTTTTATGTCACCAATAATCATCCATGATAGTGAAAACATGTGATTTTTATTATTATAGATAAGTTTACATGAATAATAAGGATGCATCACTCTAAATAATAAGCATTGCATAAAAATTAGTCCATGCTTATATTATATTAGTTGTAGGAAACATAAAAATGTGGAGATTAAGTTCTAAGTTAACAGAATATGAATTTCATTTTATCAAGACTAATAATATATTTTATGTATTAACATATTAAAAATTATAATTTAAATTATATTCTATCCTTCATGTCTAAAATAATATATGTAATATAATAAATATGTAAGACTTAAGGGAGTTTTGTAGGCAATGTTTCAAGTAAATGTTCATATTTATATGAATAAATGGTGGTTTCACAACTAACTACTTGTATATTACATTATTTTATGCACTATAATATTCCTAACATTTACAAAAATGAACTAGCATAAAATTTATTTTACCAAATAAATAAGTGAAGGAAAATGCATTTATATCAATTCTAGTAAATCAAACCATCTATAATTTCCTAGTGTGTTTTGTAAACTAAGATTGTATATGATTGAAGGCAAGGCCAATCAAATTAATCTTTAATAAATTAATGGTAGTGTATATTTAATGAGCAATATTATCATGACTATTGTTACAAAAAATGAGAGGCATTTTCATACTATATTTTCATTTAATTAGAGATGTTGTCATCACTGTAATTATTAAATGTGATATAACTCTAGGTTTACTTAATAATGTAATAAAAATATGAAATTTCTAATCACAACAAGTGTAGTATGAGTACAAACTGTAATCAACTATTATTTTTTACTTCAAGGGATACACCTTGATATGGGAGACCACTCATATTTCTTCTTAATCCTTGTTTTTTTACAAAAATGCCTTAATCTATAGTTCGTACAATATGCTTATTTTATTCCTAAATTTGATTTAGCTACACAATCTTGGTATAATACTTTTCTTATGAAATCATATTAATGTTGTACTTGCCATTTAACATATGATTTATAAATATTTTTTGGATTATAATTTTTATTATAGGTTTCAATCTTGACATTAATCATGTTATATTGAATTTTAATTTGACATGCTCTAAATCATAGAAAATATGACCATAGATGCTTGTGTATGTTTCTTATGTTATAAAAATATAAGGTGTTGGGAAAGGAGTAAATTTTATATTTGGTGGAGTGTAATAATGTGAGATGTTAACAAAATAACCAAAATTAAATTTGAAATAACTAATCACTATGGAGCATGAAAAATAATAAACAAATACTACAAAATATGATGTATTCCTTTTATATCCTAATACGACAAATTGGAAAAATTTAGAGAAGGCAATAGTTTTATTTACAAATAATATACAAAAATAAAATCATATTCTTAGTCTATTTAGTTTTTATTCATAAAGAATAATTTATTTTTGCAAGATATATTTTTATGGAACACTTTTTTAATGAATATATCAATTTGAAGGGACACTTCAAACCTGACCACTTGATAATCTTAACATGTGTTACAATTAACTTTAAATGATTTTGTATGAGTTTCACAATAGTTTTACCAATACAACACACATATATATAATCCTATCCAAAGTTATTTACATGCCCAATACACTTTTATTTTCAAGACATGTAGTACATATAGTTAATGCAAATTTATAAATGCTAGTCTTGTTTATAAGGCCCATTATAATAGCCCCATCAAGAAATCTAAGAATTTCACCTTTTTATATCATCACTATCACACCAACACCATTGGAAAATAGGATTACTTCTCTAAACCTCTTTTTCATTATGTGAATGAAGTTAAATTGATTAACTAGTAAAAGAAAGTCAATAAATATGGAATAATTTCTCTACAATAGAGGAATATTTTCTTAATCTCTATTGACTTGTCATAATTTTCATAGTTTTTAGATAATAATATATTTAAAATAATGGTAATTCATTGCATTATAAAATTAAAATATTTAATGGACATAAAAATATAATTACGTTTATTCATTATACCTATAAATTACACTCTTCAATTTTGAATCACACAAGTAAACATATGGTCGAACAATAAAGGATACAATTACCACAAGTAATGGAATATATTTTACTAGCTCAAAAATAAATTATTAGCTATAAATCCCAACATATTTATAGTTATCGAATGTAAATTTATTTCATTTTATCAATTTTTATTGATTTTTTATGTAGTATATATAAACTTTATTTTAATTACATAATAACATATTTTATTTTAGTTTTTTGGATCTAATAAAGATTCCACCTTCACATGGTTCACACCATTAGTATAAAATTGCATATTCTCAAACCTAAGAGAAGTTTTCAATTCTTGTAGATGACTGGTGATTATTTCATATGTGAAAGGGTGTTATTGAGGCCAAAATGAGCTATCCATCACCTAAATGATCATACTGCAAGTAAAATAACATGTTATTAAAGGTTAACCAACAGCCCCAATATGGTTTTAATGCCAATTTTAATCCATAATCCCTCAAAAATTGAGATACCTAACTTTGGCTTGAATGTTGATAATATTTATTATCAATGTTTCTCAATGCCATAATAGCTTAAAAATTAGGTATACATATGGATTCATATGTCTTAGTGTAGGTAAAGTATTTAATTTGCATATCCTAAGGTTTTGGAAGTGATGTATTTTGAATCAAAGGTCTGGGAAGCAGAAATGTCTACTAGAGGCAAAGAACTTATCTCTTAACTACATAAAAATATCATTTTTGGATTGATTACTATATCATATACCACATATTCCTCTCATCTCTTTGATTCAAGTTAATTGGGTTGAAGTTATATGGATATGTCATGCATGTGGTGGTTATTTTAGTTCATTTAGATGACCTACAATTTTTGTTTAATGTAAGTTTGAGGTTTCCCTAAAAAGTATAATTTTACCTATCAAGAACGATGTTCTTGAGGCCAAAATAGGTGATTTGTCTCCTAAAAAAGAATAATTTAAGTATAATAACAAATTTATATAGGTTATTTATCACCCTTGATGTGGTAGAGATGGGAATTTTCATCCATAAGGCCCCAAAGGTGGAAATCTCTAGTTGTGGCTTTAAAAATGGCAATATTTCTTGTCAATTATTCTTGATGTCAGACTAACTAAAAAATCATTTATCCTATTGATTTGGATGTCATGGTGGTGGAAAAATATGTAATTTACATAAATTTAGGTGTTTTAAGTGATGTATTTTCATGTAACTTTCTTGAATGATGAAATATATAATAGAGGGAAAGAAGTTGGCTCTTAACTACATTAAAATAGTATTTCAAGGTTGATCATTGAATCATCTACCACATATTCATATCTTATATTACATGCATATTATTTATGTTGAATTTATATATATTAAACATGAATGTCATTATTTTTTATTTTCATCTAGATGACTCATGGATTTCATTTGATACATGCCTGAAATGTTCCCTAAAAATTAAAATTTTACTATGTAGGGAAGAACATTCTTGATATGAAATGGGATATATGTATCCTAACTAGGAGTACTATAAGGATAATAATGTGTTAATAGAAGTTATTTTACACTTATGAAGAGTTTATGAATCCAATTTTAATTAATGAGTATCATAAGGTAGATATATCCAACTTTGGGTTTAATGTTAACAACATTTATATCCAATATTTCTTAATGTCAAACTAGTTGCAAAAATTCATATCAACATGGGTTCAAAGGTTGTAGTGAAGGCAACATATGTAATATACATATTACAAGGTATTATAACCAATGAATTTTTTTATTAGAGGACCCAAAAGTGAAAATGTCTATTGGATGGAAATAACTTGTATCTCAACTACATAGAAATTACATTTATAGACTTATCACTAAACCTTCTAACACAAATTTGTATCTTATTTAAGATCTAAGTGACATAGGGTGAAATTATAGGGACTAAAAATGCACGTGATGGTTTTTTATTCATTTATATGACCTAGGGTATTTATTCAATGCATGTTATAAATTTTCAAATTTTATAGTATAGGGAAGGATATTGTTGATGTTAAAATAGGAAATTTGTCTCCTATCTAGGCATTCTCTAAAACTAATAGCAAGTTACTATAAGTTTTTTAGCACCTGCAATGTGGTGGAGATTATAATTTTTATCTATGAGGCCCCATAGGTGGATATATCAAATTATGATTCAAATGTTGAAAATATTTCTTCTCAATGTTTCTTGGTGTCAAACCAATTA
Source organism: Torreya grandis (assembly GCA_037957365.1). Lineage (NCBI taxonomy): Eukaryota > Viridiplantae > Streptophyta > Pinopsida > Cupressales > Taxaceae > Torreya > Torreya grandis. Next base: position 78,207 of record JARHVA010008442.1, read on the forward strand.
TAAAATCATGTATCTATATGGATTTAGAGGTGATAATAGTGGGAACATATGTGAATTTATTTATTTTTAAGTGGATGTCCTAGAATAAATAATGTGTACTAGAGTCATAAAACTTATCTCTTAACTACATAAAATAGAATTTCTAGACTAATTAGTGAATCATCTACCATAGTTCCATCTATTTTTTTGACCTAAGTGATTCATTTTGTATTTTTAGGTAATATACATGCATGTGATGCTTATTTAAGTTTATTTAGATGACTTAAATTTTTGTTTTGATGGGTGTTAAAGGTTTGGCTAAAAAACTACAATTTTACCTTATATGGAATGACATTCTTGAGGCCAAAACAGGGGTTCAATATCCTAATAGGGTGTATTGTGAGGCTAGGAATATGGTACTATAGGTGATTTAAAACCCCCGATATGGTGTCTATGGTAATTTTAAGCCACAAGGACCCAAAGGTGGATATATCCAACTAGAAATTTAATTAATGTGGGTTTTAAAATATTAGAAAATAATGAAGATGACGTTCAATTAATGTTCCACCAAATCATGACATGGACACTTTTACTTATTTCTTTAAATGTTATCAAAGTAAAAACTACACATAATTCACAAATATAACCCTTACCCATCATAATTATTATATTTTACTCTTCCTAATCATGTTGTGGACATATTTAATTAATTCTTTAAATTTTATCAGAGTAATAACTACAAACACTTCACAAATCCCACCCTCACCCATCATCATTTCTAATATTCACATCCACTTAATCATTATGTGGGCAATTTTAAATATTTATTTAAATTTTATTGAAGTAATAAATAAACATTATTCATAAATTCCACCATTATCAATAATCATTTATAATCTTCACAAATAAAATATCAATCATTATGTGGACAATTTTACTTATTTATTTAAATGTTATCAAAGTAATAAATAAAAATGTTTCACAAATGCTATCATCACCAGTAATCATTTCTAATATTTGAAAAAAAATATCAATTAATTTAATGATGGAATAATAAAAATGTTGTCAATATTGGACCATTTAATAAATTATAGCACAATCCATAAGGTGAAATCAATGATTATATTTAAGGTGAAAATTTTAAATATATATAATATTCATAGAAGACACAAAGGCTACCATAAGTGGGCTGCATGAAATATTCCTCATCCTCATAAGGTCTAATACATATATAACCACATGATCTTAAATGGTGAGCTTAGGTAATAATGCTAAATGAAGCCTCTCCATGTACAACCTCATTAGCATTAGTATGATAAACCTAGCTCAAATTTCAAATGAGGGTTTCAATATGCACCTTAATCACATAAATATTATCAATATCTATACTATTTTTTACTATAAAGGGTATTATCTTGGTAGAATGTGGTTTTTGGATAGGTTCTATCATAGGATGATTAGGGTCACAATTTGCACCTATCCTATCCTATGCATAACCTTTTCTTCCACCCTAAAACTGTAATAAATTAAAATAATTTTGAGCTTCATTAATAAAAAACTCATAATAGAGTATTATAATCAAATATAATTAGACCTCATTATTTTTATAAGGTATATTATAAAGACCATCCATGATCAGTACCAAAAATCTTTTTTGATCAACTTATGGGTGCATCAGTGGATTGAAATCCATTTGGTTGACACATATAGTAATGCATCACTTTTTGCATTACCAAATAGTGCCCATATTTAGGCATTGGCTATTTTTTATCTTTCACAGTGGATGTTGATTTTTTTTAGAATATCCTACTCTTC
>JARHVA010008442.1:85000-95000 GCA_037957365.1 Torreya grandis
ATATCTCTCTTTAAAAAAAATATATCATTTAGTATAATTTTTAGATGGTTCACACCCAATTTTAAAATTATATCCCATCATTTTTGATGGATAAACTCCAATCCCTAAGTTTTTTCATGAAATATATTATATCTATGTTTCCAATCAAAAACTAAATAATAATTATTGCACACCAGTAAAATATCATGTACTCATATAGTAAACATTTGTGTGCCATTATATATAAACCAAATATCCTTTCTAAATATAAGTGTATAATTACTCCAATGTTGTAAATTCAATAGGAAAATGAAAATTTCCCTAATTTGCATTAAAAATTTCTTCAACAAAACTTTTCTATCTTCATGAATTTCACTTCAAACATAGAACGAAAACCCTCTGTTATGATTTTATTGCATAAGAAAATTAGGTGTCAATGAACAAAAATATCTTTATCTATTAACTCAAAATTATATTAGGATAAATTACACATTTTTTAAATATTTTGTTCACAACACTTTAAGACTGTTCAGATTTATTCTTGTAATATCACAAGCTTTTTTAATTGAGTAGTGTGTCTTATATAATACATATAGTAAAATATTATATTTGAAACTACAACATATTTATTTAATTCATTTATAATTACATTTAATAATGATAAAATAACTTCCTCACTTGGTGATCCTTGAATAACACCACCACCACCATTTATAAAACATCATAGAAACACACTGAGGCAATTTGATAACTTGTCCAACTCAATCCCAAAAAATGATTTCAAGCTTAGTGGCATCATAAGATCATGTCCATGTGAATCTTGTTATAGAAAACACATTTATCAACATCTCCCCCATAAATTATCTAATTTTTATTCCTTCAATGAAATATGCATATAAATTAGGGAATTAGTACAACCCCCTTAAAATTAAATGCACATTACTAACTTGGGGCACATTTTAAAATAACACAAATACATATTTTCACACTCTATATTTTTTTGTAGGGTTGATCTAAACTTAGCTAACATATAATAAATATGTTCTTTATTGATCCTAACACTCTTCTTTGTTAAAGTTTAAGATTTAATCACATTTCATGTCATAAATTGAAATCAATCATGGAACATAAACATCATAAAATATCAATAGGGTTTGAAAACATTTGACAAATGAGTTAAACTAGAGTTTAAGGTCAAGAAAATAAATTAAAAATGAAATTCCATTGTATTATGTATAAGATAATGCAATTAAATTAACCTTAGGAAAATCAATTAAATTCATATTTATTAGTTTAATTATTGATATTTAACCCTATAAATATTTTAATAAGGCACGAGTTCACCAGAATCTGATGTAGATATTGGATTAAAACTCAATTATGACACAAATTTCTATTTATTATAGCTACATTGGTTTACATGTGTAAATTTCAATACTATAAGCCTAATTACTTACATAAAAACCAAGTGAGCGTGATCATCAAAGGCTTAGAGCCATATATTAAATTTAAAAACTTTTAGGGATAGACATAAAGATTAAAACCCATAAATGTGTGTTCAAATGGACTTTGATCTCAACATAAACATTGTTATTTAATATAGAGAATATTTCCAAACTCATGATCTTCTATCCTAAGAAAGAAAGCCACAGTTATGGAAAGTGATAGACATTCAAACACTTATTTTAATTGTTTTCCTCAGTTGTTTGGTTTTCCAAAAAGATCACTCAGTTTTACATGTTGTAATATCTATGACCTAAAAAAAGTGTTTCTTATATTTACCTTAGATATATAAAAATATCATAAATTTAATAAATAATTAGTGTTATGGGGAATGCATTGATATTTTGTTGGATTTTGAAGTAGTGTCTACTTATTAGACCCATATAAGAAAAATATCATTGAATATGACAAATTTCATAATTGAAAACAAATATAGTACCACACAAATCCCTTGTATTGAGCTTCAATCCTCCTTATTGTGACTCAATGGTATACCTATTCTAAGATTCTATTCCACATTGATTAATTTGTTAATGATTTATTAATCTCTCTATAATAATTATGATTGCTTAAATATTTCTCTATGAAAATATAGTGTGTTTATTGATAAATGAACTACAGTCGATGTGTATTTATAGGAAAATTTAATTCAAATTATGATTCCAATAGCACCTAAATTTACATCTAATAATCAAAATATGAAAATAAGTAAATAAGAAATATATGTGCACATTAGACAAAAGGGACCATAGAATCAACATATGATCATGAATGAAAATTATAACAAACTAGGATTGTCAATTAGGTTCCTAATATAAGACCTAATACAAAGAAAACAAATAGGAGAGGGAAAGTGCTAATTGGTGATGGTTGAGAGAATAAATGAACAACATCATAAATAAATGAACATGACAATAACACATAATTTACACAAATAATCAAGACATATACAAGCATTGTAAAATCATGAAATTTAAAAACTAAAAAGTTTAAAGGTTCATTTTTATTATATCTTCACACCCAATAATTCCTATGTTAATAGATGCATTGCATTTTAATACAAAATTTAGGACTTTAATTTTTTTTAATAATTAATTTATTGATTTATTTTATGAATGTAAAATTTCACATATAATTAATTTTTAAGGACTACAAATTTGGGGAATGTGATATTATGGAATGAAAATAGAAAATTACTACTTCTAAAAATTTAGTATTGGAAAAAAGAGAATTATCAAATTTAGGTAGAGTTGAATTTTTATTTCTTGCATATTTTTAGGGGAGAAGTGTCACTTGAGTGTGTATCAATAATTAAAATTGGGTTTTAGTACATAATGGTTTTTAATCCATTTTATATGCCTTAAATTATCATAGTAATAGTTGTCTAATTCTTAACTCATAATAACCAATTTGAATATAACATGTCACCGTTTTATCATTTAAAACGTCAATGTATAACATATTTACACCATATTAATATATATACATATTTTTATACATTTAAAAATTATATTTTTAATTAACTTAAATTATATCTCTTTTTACATTTCAACATACTAAATTAAAAAAATATAGATTAAAAGAAAAAAACATTCAAATAGAGTAATCAGTATATAGCTTAGGTGAAACTTAAGAGTTCCCACTCATAGAAATTTTGACACTATCATTTAAATTACATTTATGTAGTACTTAATACCCTCCTTATTTGAAATAATTTTAGCATAGTGTCAAATCTAGTATGATTTAAAAAACAAAGGCCTCATGTATGCTTTAACATGCTTTCTTAACTCTATCTATGGACATTAGTTGTAGTTGTATAGTCATACATTCACGATAAAAAACATTTATAATATCAACTATGGTCCACATTATTTTCATATGTCATGGACTATGAAAGAATTGATGCACTAAAACATAGTGTATGAGTAAATATTGATAGTAATGGTTGAATCTTGGTAGTAACACATACTAGCAATTAAATGAATTCTTTATACTATATTGTAATCCATGATCCATCTTTCATGTAGCACAAGTTTTTTCTATTTTTTATGGTTTAAAATAATTTTCCAAATTACTTTTCATACCTTTTTCATGTATTCCACTGTTTATTTTAAAGTAAAATTTTATTTTTCCAAAATGTTAGTTGAGTTCTTTGTTTGGCGATTCATGATTTATGTCTATGCTAAATGAAAGGCATAGACACTTTTTAAAATATAAAAATAGTACCATGTAAAATTTTATAAAAACTAAAACCACGTATTTGCTTTACTCTCGGTAATCATCAAGCCTATGAGCGAAGATGACATATGTACTTTTTAAAACAACATACCAGGAAATGTTGAAATCACATTAGATGTGAAAATTGTCCACTTTCTAACCCCCAAATTCATGCACTTAACCCACAGAAAAAAAACATATAACATTGATATAAATGGATTATTTCAAGAAAAAGTGTGTTTATAGTATCCCCTAGGTTATGACTTTTTAGTTCTTGAAAATAAGATATATAAGTAAAGCATTCTATGAGCTCAAACAAGTGCCTAGGGATTGGTATTAAAACATTGAACTATACTTGTTGATAAATGGATTTATAAAGATAAACAATAAACAAAAAATTTACATCAAATTAAATAGGCAAGATGAAATTTTAAATGTGTTTATATGTAAATGATTTAATTTTTACTAGAAATGAAAATCTATCTATAAGAGAATTACGATCAACAATAAATAAATAATTTGAAATAATGGAATTGGATTTATTGGAATAATTAATTGATATTGAGGATAAAAAACATTAAATTATGGTATTTTCATATGTAAAATGAATTACATAAATGATATTTCAAATATATTTATAATGTTGAATAGAAAACCTACATGAATGCCAACAACCATAGGTGTAAATTTTTTATGATTGTAGTATAAAATGGAGGCAACATTATATAAGAGTTTGGTTATAATTTTAAGTTATTCAACAACAAAAAATACCTAACATTATGTATGTAATTAGTCTAATCTATACATTCATGTAGACTCCAAAGGAAACATATTGGAAAGTAGGGAAATGAATCTTAAGATATATCAGTGGCACCAAAGTTTATAGAATTTTTTATACTGTATCTAATAATTTTGATTAATATTATTATATAGATAGTGATTATACATACAATATTGATGATGAAAAGATTTCATCTTTATGATTTTTATAGATTGTATCTAAATATATCTCATATGCTTCCAAAAAATAACCCATTATATCTTTCTTCATAACAGAAGGTGATTATGTATCAAAATATTTAGCATCTTGTTAGTCTATTTAGATTAGAAAATTTGTATCAAATTTCATTTAGGATTAAAAAATTATAATCTATCTTATATAGCTCTATCAAAGATTCAAGATTTACATTTACATGAAGAAACACAACATAAGATATAACTTTATAACATAATTGGTTGAGAGTGGAGAAATAAACTTATAATATTTTTGGTTAGAGTAGAAGTGTACATATATATTTGAAAAATCAATTTCAAAATATTTTTTCATTGACTAAGATGAAATTTGGGCATCATTGACCAATATAAATTCAATGATAAGAGAGGATGCTAAAATTAATAATCTATAATTATTTCTAAGCTAATCCTTCCTTTTTTACTTGGCCATTATATGGTCACATCTAATTTATACCATTTTTATGAGTATCTAAAAAAAATAGAATGATTTTATCTTGGAGAAGAAGCCAAGAACTACACACACACAAACACACACACACGCACGCACGCACGCACACACACACACACACACACACACACACACACACACACACACACACACACACACACACACACACACACACACACATTTATATGTATATCTATACATAAATACATATGTGTGTATGTGTTATGAACCTAACATCTCACACACTCAAAATATACAAAAATATTTAAATATTAATATTTTATTCATTTTGTGTGTGTGTGTGTGTGTGTGTGTGTGTGTACACACACACACACACACACACACACACACACACAGATATGTATGTATGTATGTATGTATGTATGTATGTATGTATGTATGTATGTATGTACATATGTAAAGAATGACGAAACAAAAATGGTGTTAATACCAATAGAAGCAGCAAGAGTGTTGAAATAATATGCAAATGTTATGCCTGATGAGTTACCAGATAGTTTACGACTGAAGAGAGATACTCATCATAACATTAATTTGATTCTAGGATAAGCTTTACCCAATCAAGGAGCTTGTAGGATGAGTCCAATAGAACATGTATAATTAAATAAATAGGTTACTGAATTACTAAGCAATAAAGTGAGAAGGGAGAGTATGAGTCCATTTGAAACACCAATGTTGTTAACTCCAAAGAAAGATGGAGGATGGATAATGTGTGTGGATATTAGATAAATTAATAAAATTACAATAAATTATAGGTTTCCTAAATCTCGTTAATATGATATGCTGGATGTGCTTGCAGGAGAAAAATATTTTACCAAGATTGATCTAAGGAGTGGTTATTATCAGATTCAAATTCATGAAGGAGATGAGTGGAAAACTGCATTCAATACTAAGGATGGCTTATATGAGTGGATGGTAATTCCATTTAGATTATCTAATGCACTTAGCACTTTTATGAGGGTGATGAATACAATGATTTTACAATATATTGGTAAGTTTGTGGTTATTTATTTTGATGATATTTTGATATTCAGTAAGACTAAAGAAGAACACTTACATCATTTCTGAATGGTAATAGATTTGTTAAGAAAGGAGAAGTCTTATGAAAATTTGAGGAAGTGTAAGTTTATCCATAATAGTTTAGTACTTTTTGGATTTGTAGTTTCAATAGATAGTGTGAAAATGGATGAAGAAAAGATAAAGGCAATTTTTGAGTGGCTTATTCCAAAAATCATTACAAAGGTTAGAAGTTTCCATGGTTTAGCCTCTTTTTACATAAAGTTTATTAAAAAAATTAGTAGTATTGTGACACCAATAATAGATTTCATGAGAGGGAAAGAAATTGCAAGGACTAGATCAGCTAGGGAAAGATTTAAATTTTTGAAGAAGAAGATTACAGAAAGACCAATTTTAGCATTACTGGATTTTAACAAACTATTTGAAGTTGATTGTGATGCTTTGTTTGTGGGAATTGGTTTTGTGATGAGTCAAGAAGGAAATCCAATAACATATTTCAATGAGAAATTGAATGACATAAGAACAAAGTATTCTATTTATGATGTTGAACTTTATGTAATTATACAAGCATTAAGACATTAGAGGTATTGTCTGGTGGCTAAGGAGTTTATACTATTTAAATATCATGAAGCTTTGAAGTATGTGAATACAAAAATTAAGTTGAATAGTAGGCATGCAAAGTGGTTTTCTTTCTTACAAGGGTATACTTTTGTGTTGAATCATAAATTAGAAAAATAGAATCAGGTCGCTAATGCATTAAGTAGGAGGGTAGAGTTATTAACTACTATGGTGAGTGAAATAGTTGGATTTGAAGGTATAAACTAATTATATTATACTTATACATATTTTGGAAAGATAGTTGAGTAGTGCAAGAGTCCATTACTATATGGGATAGATGCTATTCATGATGAGTATCTTATATAGAAAGGTTATTTCTTCAAAGGGAAACAACTATGCATTCTAGTTGGGTCTCTATGAGATAATATAATATGAGAATTACATAGTGGTGGTTTGGCTAGACATTTTGGTAAGACAAAGACAATATCTTTGGTGGAGGAAAATTATTTTTGGCAAAAGATGAAAAGAGATGTGATAAGGAATATTTTAAGGTGCACACTATTGGACTTAACATGACATTACCGATTCTAAGAGGGCCATTGATAGATTTGAGTATGGATTTTGTGTTGGGATTAGCAAACACATAGAGAGGTAATGATTCTATTTTTTTTGTTGTATACAAATTTTATAAAATGGTTCAGTTCACTTCACGTAAGAAAGCCAATGATGTCACTAGAGTTGTAGAATTATTTTTTATGGATATTGTGAGATTGCATGGTATTCTAAAAACTATTACTTCAAATAGGGACACAAAATTTCTAAGTCATTTTTCAAGGAATTTATGGAATAATATGGGTACTAAACTACAATTCAATAATGAATGTCACCCAAACATAGATGGACAGATATAAGTTGTGAATAGGAGCTTTGAAAATTTATTGAGGTGCATAGTGGGAGAGAAGCCAAAGCAATGGGACTTGGCTTTACCACAAGCTAAGTTTGTAGATAATAGTTTAGTGATTAGATCAACAATAAAGTCACCTTTTAAAAAAAAATTATGGGAGAAATCTAATGGGTATTTTATATTTGGTACAATTTCCAATTGCAGTTAGAATTATTGATGATGTAGAAGCATTTGCAGAGCATATGTAGCAGTTGCAAGGAGTAAGAAGAAAGTTACAAGAAAGTAATGAGAAATATCAAGCAATAGAAGATGTGAAAAGAAGATCCAAGGTATTTGAAGAAGGATAATTTTTAATGGTTTACTTGAGGAAAGAAAATTTTCCTAAAGGCACATACAATAAATTGAAGTACAAGAAAATTGGGACATACAAATTTATGAAGAAAATCGATGATAATGCATATAAGGTGAGTTTACCATAGAATTTTGATATATCTCTAGTATTTAATGTTTTAGATTTATATGATTTCCATGGATAAGATGGTGAAGGTGATGAAGATGAAGAATTAAATTGGGAGCAACAAGTTCCAAAGAAGAAAAAAGGAAAAAGAGTGTAGGTTTTGGATATGAAGATAGTGAACACAAGCAAGGGAATTATATCAGGTATTTGGTATAGTGGGAAGGATTGCAAAAAGAAGACAAAACTTGTATTACATAATGGAAACTAATGAAGTTTGACAAGGAAAAATTATAGTATTATAATCAAGCCAACTCACAGGAGATGAGTTTTTTTCAACGAAACGATAATGATGTAGACAAAATAGGGCAACCTTCTCGAGGCCTTAAATTTTCACTTGTAGCTCTATTTGAGCTCTTCCATGCACTAAAATGACTATATTAAAAATTACATTTTTGTCCCTACATATTTCTACCTACCTAGGAATGTTTATGATATTTTTTGGAGGCCATATGTGATCATCTGAGGGTCTAAAATTGTGATTTAATGATTTTTTCCAATTTTTTCTATTTTTAAAAATTATATAGTTTTAGAACCAGACATCAAATTCAGTGAAATGTTTTCCCATTGTCTAATTATAGTATCTAGGATATTTTGATAAATTTTTGGGATATTTTGGGAGTATTTAGAAATAGGCTTTTTTTTTAGATTTTAGTTTTTTTCAAATTTTTCATGTAAACTCTAAATTCTGAGTTGAGGATTATTTAAGCATGATTTGGGTTTGTAATTATTTCAAGCAATTAATATTAATCAATTTTGAGTATTGTTTCAATATCTTGACCTATTAGTAATTTTCTTGTTCTTGTTATTTTTTGGGTTCATTATTCCTACATATAATGTTATTTGTCTATTTTTATTTGATTTTATTGCCCAAATTTTTTAAGTTTGCAAGAAAATAGGATACTAATTTTAATCTATGATGCCAATAAATACATGAGCCCATTATGAACTATAATATTCATTTATATTTTATCTATTGAGGTATAAAAAGTAAATAATATTAACAGACACTATATTTTCACATACCATGAAATTTTAAAAATATCTTTTGAATAATTTGTGTACATAGTTTTGATTGACATGTTCTGAATGACAACCTATGATTCATCATCAATAATACTTATCATATTATAAGGATTTTACTTATTACATAAATACCAATTGCACCAAAAATAGTAAACTTGAATTATTAAAAGAGCATATAATATCATTTTGTGGTTTTCATCTCATTGATAAGGATAAGGGTTAGGATATTTATAATGAACTATATTGTGTTTTATTTCACATTTATATTTGTATTTTATTGTCAATAAATATTCCAAAAAATATGTATAACTAGGTTAGACTCTCAAATATACCCTTCTTTTTGGTTCTTTACGATGTGAAATAAAAATTAGGATTTCAATATAGGATATGGATTTATGGGAAATCCACAACACATTCTACAAAAATGATCAATTATTTTAGAGTAGAGGGACATAATAAGACTCAAATTTATTTAATAAAATGAAATGGTTACAAGACCATACACTAGACTCATTATCATGTCAAAATAATACACCCTGATCTTGATTAAAATTTCAAATTATTAGCTTCTTACCAAAAAATAGGGTAATATTCCATACTATTTACACTTATTTTCAAGATTAAATAATATAAATATTTTATACAACTCATTATTATTATCTAAACTTATTATTTGAAAATTGTAATTATTCTAGAATATTATTTAGATGTGATAGTCTAATCTAAATTTCACCCACTACTAGGTTTAGTATTGTGAATTATTCATGTAAACCACTTCGCCAAATTTAAATTTTAGTGCATC
>JARHVA010008442.1:100000-155000 GCA_037957365.1 Torreya grandis
CCTATTGACATGCATCTTCTACCTCAATAATACTAATAGAGTTGTAAACATAATGGTGTAGCTCTATGTAATATATTAGGCTCTTTGAAATGGTTTAATTCATGGCAAAAAGGAAAGGAGAATTTTGTGTCTACTTTTTCATTAATGTAAATTCATAGGAAATAATTCCTTATGTGAGCTACACATCAAGACCTGTAAGTATCATATAAGTGTTATGTCTGATCACCCTTTTTGATTGTTATTTCTCACATGATAATTTGTTTAATAGAGAACCTCAAATAAAGTTGCACACCTCTTTCAAGCATAAAAATGACATAATGGGTTGCCTTATCATTACCTATTATTCCACATCCATATTATTCCAATAAAAATAAAACTAAGAGATATGGTTACCATGCCATGAAAAAAAAGACATATGGTTCACATCTTACCTTTACTAAAGGGATCTACCATAACATTTTTGTCTCCACATAAAATAAGGATCCTAAGACCCTAAGTTAAATTTAGGTTGGATTGTTTAAATATGGTATTATTCTAGAGGTTACATAGGAACTATTGTTATGGACTAATAATGAGGGGGTTTCATCATGGAATTCAGATAGCTGTAACACAACACTAAGGAATTTATGGAATCGTGACTGTCTATTGATGCTACCAGCCACATCTATCTCACAAACAATGGTATGGAAACTATAGCAAACTAAGAACATTTTCCATGTTTACTTTACCTTTTGGTTGAACCAATTTGTAGGACACATGTGGATCTCAAACTCAACAAGTGTTATGTGAGCATATCAATAGATGTTCAATTTTATGAGGCCATTATGATTTTTATGTTTATATTTTTTATATTATAATCCAATATATAGTATATCATAATAAAATATAATAATAAATAATAAATAATGTATTTTTATTATAATCTAATCTATTATTATATATTATTACTATATAATATCATTTATTTTAAAAAACACAACTTTATATAATATTAAAAATATAATATAATATAACATACATTATACAATAATCATATATTTTATGTAAAATATATATTACTGATATATATCATATATTTGTATACCATTTTATATATATATATATATATAATATAAAATAACATATTATTAAAAAAATGTAATATTAAAATATAATATAATATCAAAATATAATATATTATATTTTAGTTAATTACTTTCCCCTAATTGTATGTTCCAATGTGGTCTATAGACATCCCAAAACACACATAATCACAACCAAGATAGGTTTCTTTGACATTTTGTTGATAAATTTTGGTCAACATGGCCAATAATGTTATTCATGAACACATAATGCTCAATTTTAGGTGTATCTATCAATTTATTCTGTCTATTCAAATTATAATTTAATTTTTCATGTTAAGGGGGAATTACTCTTGATAAAATGTGAATATTGTAGTAGAAAAGTCACCGCCTAAAAGAAAAGGTTGTCAATAGGTGATCATCCCTAGTTGGTAAGAAGATTTGAAAGGTGGTGGTATCTTTTGTTGATTTTAATATTTGATTAAGAAAAAAATGTAACAATTTATATGTGGGGAAATTTCAGAGGTATAATCACTGAGAGGGGTAGGAGGTAAATCAATTAGCTAAAATAATATAACTTCAATTTTGATCATTATAAATACTTAACCAGTTACCACAAGAATTCATGAAGCATACATATCATTCATAGTAATAAGCAAAAGAGACAATGAAATACCATTCACATGACACATGTCATATGTGGGAAACCCTCTTAAGGAATAAAACCCACTAGAACCTATAATTGGACTGTGATCTTATAATAATAAGATATAATTTATTCCATCTATACATGATCAAGGAACTATAATAACATAAGGTGTTACCATACCTATCTAGCTGAGTTGCAACAATAACCAAACCTTTTAACAAGTTAAACATTTCAAGGAGGCTACAACCACCTTAAATGTTGAGCTACCACAACAACACCTATGAATAAATCGAACTCTGAATTGATGTCAACAATAACTAATGATGGACCTCTATTTATCATACTTTAGCTTTACTCATAATCAAACAAAAAGTGTACTATTCTACCAAAAAAATTATGATCAATAAGTCATAAAAATAGTCAATTTGTTCTTCTCTTCAATTCATACTCAGGGCACTCTAACCCTCCATCAATCCAAAAAACACACACAATCCTCTCTCCAATCACTCCTTAGTCTCTCATACAAAGTCTATAACCCATCATCTTTGGCTCCACTATTTAAAGATAAATATTAATAATCAACACCTTGTTCAGTCATTAGGCATTCCTTAGACCTTAAGTCATATTTAAAATGAATACACAACACAATATAATCTTCATAGGATAGACATATCATCTATGGGTCACCCATAAATAAATATGCCTTTTAATAAGGCCCTTGTATCTCTTAGCATTTACCTCACCCTCATACAAATTAGTAACACATGACCACTTTAAAATGCATAGTTCCAATCCTCATGTCCCCTTTGACATCCTTAAAATATCATAATCATCTTATCTCACCTCTACATATGATCAAACAACTCAAACACAAACCTTATATAGAGAAACACCATTATCAAACATACAGTGAACTTCTTAAGCATTGTTCATATTTATGATAGACTGATGACACATCCAGAATACATACAGAGTAACATCATGGAGTCTAAAACAGTCCTGAATAGTCAAATCATCATGAGACATCTAAATAATATCAATATAAGCACAAACACATAGTCAACTTCTAGGCTCAATATATTTGACGTTACTCACTTCCAGATCTTCAAATTAGGTTCATTAGATGTGTTATGGAGTCGTCTACATCTTTGTTTTTATAGAATTAGAAAATTTGACATTATTGAAAGATATGGACAAAATAAATATCTCTAGTTTTTTTGTGTTAAATTCAAATATTTGAAATCAAATGGACACAATTAACCTTTGAACACAATACTCAAATCTTGTGAACTCTCAACTCTGATTGAATCTACACCATTGATCTAGTTTGATCTTTAACACATAGTCTACCAATGTTAAATGGCAATACTTAGACATGTTAATCTTATCTCATTTAATATTATAATATTGACTTCACTTTCTCTGTCTATCTCTATGGATAAACTAGGTCTTTAATGATCAACACTCATCATTTGATTAATCTATATGAACATCTATTCACCATTAGATCCTTATAATGTACCTTTGTTAAGTCATTAAACATCTTTCACCTATCTTCATCTCACTACTTCCTAAATTTTTAGAGAAATGCACACCATTGATCTTTCTTGAGCTTTAACACTTGCATAAATGACCAAGTACGGGGACCCTTTCAATATACCTAAATAACAATTTTTATCCTTAATAAACTCTTTTACGCTTTAACATAGGATCTAACATTTGGAACAAATGATCTCCTCACATAGGATAATCCAACCATATGACATAATACACCTGAAGCTTTCTCATGTGAGAGATATATCTCAATTTAAATGCCTTTCGAAATTTTTTTGTTATAGAGCCAACTATGTCAAAACCTACTTGGGAGGCCAACTTTGAACAATCATAAATTTTATCATGAATTAGTGCATGATACCAAATTTAGTACATAAATAATTAGGTCTAAAACTAAACAAACTGATATGATCACCTTCTCCTTAAATTTCCACACGTGTGAGATATTTCATCATCAAATTACTTACTCAGATCCTTCTAGCCACATTACAAATTTGGCTAAGTATGGGAAAAAAAGAATTCTGACTGAGAAGATAATATTGCACCTTCATATATTTGACCATGATTTGAAGCATGAATTTAAATTTGTCACATAACAACTAGGGACTAATGTGATCATAACCATATGACCAACTCTCCTTGATTCATTCCCATGTAGCAATGGTGTTCTCATCAAAGTGCCTACTCAGATTTTATGCCATTGGACCCAAAGTGTCTAGATGAAAACTATGATCAACCAGATGAATTTAAATTATGCACATAAGCACTCAAATAATTATTGTTTTAAGATAGGACCCCTATCACATGCTGAAATAACCATACTCATCCCTTATCCTCTCTATCCATGCCAATACTGAAGATAAACGAACCATACATAAAGCATACTAGAACAAACACATTACATGATTTATCATTATCACTTTGTTATGAACCCATGATATCTCTTCTATTTAATTTTTTAGTTTCATAATTGCTATGGATACATATACTTTTTAGGTCTTCCCATGAGCATTTTGTGACATTCATGGGAAGTACTAGTTTCTTAGATTAGAATTTGTATATAAGTGTTGAGGCCAATGAAGGCATGTACATAATTATTATATTGATCTTGTTCAAATGAGGTTTCCCCTCAAAGTGACCTATGATGAATTCCATATTTTTAAGTGTTCTTTTTGATTTAGTTCGTGCTAATAATTCTAATTATTTTGTGCATTTTAATTAATTGTTGTAGGAGGATCCTCTCTTCTGGTATTAGAGTGCTTTCTAGGGAAATTTTTTGTTTTCCTTAAAAAATTATTCACTATGTTCTTCATAATAATTTTTTAGAAATAACTCTTTTATATTCCATAATTTATATAATAATTTTCCTATAACATAATAACATTTTTTGGATCAAGGTAAAAACTTGACCACATAATTGTGGGAAGTGTTTGAGTGAAAGCCATAAAACTCATTGTGAGGAGTACCACAAGATCCCCAAATTAGTTGGCCTATTGAGAGGACCTACTAGTAAAATAGGCAATAAACTCTTCTTTATCTTGTAGATCCTATTTTTGATGAAAACAAAGAGCTATCGCATAGAGGCAAAACCTGGCAAAATTGTTTTTTAAGAGTTGTACTCACTTAGACAACATTGGTGGCTAGAGAGATATTTTAAAAAACCTTAGACAACCATTGAAACATGGGGCCCATTTCTATCAATTTCAAAACGTTTCTAATAGACTTAAAATAATCAATCAAAAGAGTATCCCCATTGTTCCTTAAACTTTATTCTGACACTTGCAATTCCATTCCCTACGTTTTCTTCCTTGAAGTCCTATATCCTAATTCCATCCCTGATTCCCACAAATCTCAAATTTCCCTTTTTTTAGGTTTTTCTATAACTTTTATTTTTGTCTGTTTGCCTCAAAATATTTCCATAGTGTTCATCATTTCATTCTACTTCTTTGTCCATATTTAACAAATTTTCTAGTTTTTCCATTTTCACTCCTAAAATTTCCCTTGCCTTCATCAATCATACTCCCATTATGCAAAAAATTATTAAAATCTCCTTTACCCCTTCCGTTTTTTCCTAAATTGAAAATTTTCCTCACTAAACATGTCTTAACTCTAGTTTTCTGATCCATTGTAAAAATAAATAAAAAAATATGTTATTCAGGTCATGGTAGTAAAACAAGAAAAAAGAACATGGAGGATGAAACTGCCACCCTCAAGAGCCACATAAAAGATCTTGATGAAAAAATTATTGACCTCAATCTTCAACATACCACCATGAATAATAAATGATGTATATATTTTTCTTCAAACACTAGGTTTTCTTCTTCTAACAATTAATTTGGGTCAAAACTAATATTTTTGTGATTCAATGGTGAAAAATCAACTAGATGGATCTATCAGGTAGAATAACAATTTAGTCTGCATAATGCTATTGATGCCAACATGGTCCTACTTGCATCCTTTCACTTAGAACATGAATACCTTCAATGGTATCATTGGTCTACCAAGGATCAGATGAACCAATTATTTCACCCTCATTTTGTAATGGTTTTGTCCTCTACTACTTTTGATGACTTCACTAGAGCACTCATTATACTTTGCCAAATAGGAATCATAAGAGAATATCAAATAGAATTTGAAAAATTGGACAATAACATAAAGGGATTGTCTAATGAATTCTTTAGGAGTTACTTTGTCAGTGGACTAAAGGATGTAATTCAATATAAGGTCAAAATATTTTGGCCCAATATGATGATGGAAGACATAGGGTTGGCTAAGTTGGTAGAGGACAAGATCGAAGCTCAATAGAAATTCAAATATAATTTTGTTCCATTCAAAAATATAGCTCCACAATGATCTCAAATAATGTCAGACCCCAGAACCACTCTTATCAAGCATTTGACTAAATCAAATATGTAAGCCTATAGAGAAAAAAGACTATGTTATAACTGTGATGATAAATTCACTCGAGGTTATCAATGTGTTAAGCAAAATCTCTACCTATTGAATGTGGACTCTCCACCTAAAACAAAATATTAGGGAGATGTTTAGGATACAATAGATTATTTGAAAGACACTCAACTAATTATGAAACCTAACTCTTAGTAAGACTAACCAAAGATCTCTTTCCATGCCTTAGTAGGAGTCATTACCCCAAAAACTATGTGGGTCAGGGGTTACATCAATAAGTTCCCTCTCACAATACTCATTGATTTAGGTAGCACTCATAACTTCATTCACCCTTCAATCATCAAACAAGATGATTATTTTATCCATCCTTGCTCCAATTTTGAAGTCATGATTGTCAATGGGGGAATCTTACCTTGCAAAGGGAAGTTTTACAATGTATGTATCTCTATAGGATATTATAACTTATACTCCACCATATTTTCCTTACCCTTAGGTAGATGTGATGTTGTTTTGGGAGCCTAGTGTTTACACATACTTGGACCCATCTTATGGGATTTTGCTAAACTTTAGATACAATTTTTAGATAATAGGAAAAAACACAAATTAAAAGGCTTGCAACTAGGATCTCTCATCATCATAAATCCACATCATATGGAGAATCATTTGAAGAAGAATTTACATGGCATCATTTCCCAATTTCATTCCATTCAAATACAACCATCAATAGTCTCCACTACTCTTTCTAATATGAAAAACCATTTTATAGAGGTATCCATGTGTCTTTTTTGAACTAGTGGAATATCCACCTTCATGGATAGAGGACCACCATATTCAACTCCTTCCTAGAAGTGTTCCTCCCAACATTAGGCCTTATCATTACCCATTTCATTAAAATATCAAGATTGAGATGCTCATTCAAGACTTAATGAAGCAAGGCATTATTCACCCTAGTACCAACCCATATTCTTCCCCATTTTTTCTTGTTAAAAAAAATATGGGTCATGGCACCTTTGCATTAATTTTTGTGTACTTAATCACCTAATAATTAAGGATATGTTCTTGATCCCTGCTATTGATGAGCTTCATGGTGCTCATTTTTTATCCAAGTTGGATTTCCACTTTGGATATCACCAGATTTAGCTTCATGAGGATGATATCCCTAAGACAAATTTTTTCATGCATGATGGCCACTATAAGTTTCTAGTCATGCCCTTTGGCCTCACTAATGCTCCTTAAAAATTCTAGGTATTGATGAATAAAATATTCCAGCCCTACCTACAAAATTTCATTCTAGTCATCTTCGATGACATCTTCATCTATATTAAAATATGGTCTGAGCATCTCCAACATTTGGAGCTCATACTAAAACTTCTCTCTGACCATCATCTTTATGTAAAATAGTCTAAATCTAATTTTGGCCATGATGAAGTGGAGTATCTCAAGCATATTGTTTCAACCCAATGGGTTTGGGTGGATCTTGAAAAAATAGTTGCAATGACAAATTGGCCGCATCCTCATACACTCAAGAGCCTCTATGGTTTATTAGGGTTGATTGGATACTATCATAAGTTTGTCAAGAATTATAGGAATATTGCATCTCCATTGACATCTATGTTGAAAAAGGATGTTATTTTGGACATAAGTTGCTTAGTGTGCATTTGAAAAATCAAAACAAACTATGTGTACTACACCTATTCTAGCTATGCCAAATTTTTCCAAGACCTTCACTATCAAGAGTGATGCTTATGGTAATAGACTTGGTGCTATTCTCCTCTGAGAAAGATTCCCCATTGCATTCACCAGCAAATTCCTTTTTATCAATAATTTATTTCTCTCTACTTATGAGAAGGAAATAATGGCCATTTTGCATGTAGTATAGAAGTGGTGGCCATACCTATTAGGAAATCATTTTTTCATTAAAATTGATCACTAGAGTCTAAAATATTTAATGGAACAATGGGTCTCCACCCCATCATAATATAAATGGGTCAGCAAAATCATGGGTTGTGACTATGAGATCACTTATAATAAGGGTAAGGACAATTTTGTGGTTGATGCTCTATCTTACACATTTATGGACCAAGCTTCCCTTTCAACTATTTCCATGCCTATTTCAAATTGGTTGGATGCTATAAAATAGGGGTTTGTTAATGACTCCTTATTATCTCAAAGCATTCAATAGTTCTCCACTAACCCCTTAGTTTTACTACATTATTCATGGGATGGTTATTTATAATATGAGGGTCATTTGGTGCTTCCCTAGAGCCTAGATCATAAACAGGCTATATTCTATGAACCCCATGCTTCTCCATTCATAGGGCACTTAGGGTTTCTCAAAAATTATGAGCAGGAATGATACAACTTATTTAGGAAGGGAATGAAAAAGTCAACTCAATAGATGGTGGATGAATGTGATACCTACCAATGCAACAAGGGTGAAACAACACTCACCCTTAGGTTACTCTAACCCTTGCTCATCCCTACCAAGATTTGGATAGATTTTTATATGAATTCCATTAAGGGGTGGTATAAATATAGAGGGAAAATGGTGATCATGGTTGTGGTTGATCACCTCTCTAAATATAGTGATTTTTGTACCCTCAGCCATCCCTAAACCACCTCCACAATCACACAAACTTTCTTGGACAATTTTTTTATCTTTATGGCATTCCTTCATCTATTGTCTTAGGTTGTGATGCAACCTTCACCAACAAGTTTTGGATAGAACTATTTTGATGCATGGGCACCCAAAAAACTATTGGAAGTTTTCTTTGTTGCTTCACCTCGGAATATCATCATCAATGGGCAAAGTGTCTCCCTCTTGTTGAATGGTCATACAATACCTCCTACCACACTTCAATGAAAATGACTCCATATTAAAGCATTATATGGTCAATCCCCACTAGTTATCCTTTTGTACACCCATAATAGTTCATTAGCTCAAGTTGTTGACATGATTCTCTAAACTCAAGATAAGATCCTCAATACCCTGTGGGATAATATTTATATGACACAAAATTGAATGAAATAATGGGTGGATCAACACCACTTCAAGCACACTTTTCAAGTAGGTGATATGGTTTTTATTTTCATACAACCCTAACATCAATCCTCCCTAAAAATCAAATGGTGTCATAATCTATCTCCCAAGTTTTATGGGACTTATAAGGTTTTTTAGAATATTATGTCAGTTTCTTATAAGTTGAAGCTCCCACCTTCCCAAACTCACCCAATATTTCATCTCTTGTTTGAATAAATTTATTGGCACAAATATCAAAGTGTAGACTATTTTACCATAACTTGATAATGAAGGATTCCTTCTTCTTAAGTTGGAGGCAATCTTGGATAGGCACACACACCAACTTCATTCTTACTCCATCACCTAGGTTTTAATTTAGTGGCATAGAATGCAACCATAGGATGTAGCACAAGAACCACTACTTCAGATTCAATGCCAATTCCCACATTTGAAGCTTTGAGGATAAAGATTTTTATAAGAGGGAGTGGATGTTATGAATTCATGATATCTCTTCTCTTTACTTTGTTAGTTTAGTAGTTTCTATGGATGCATATGCTTTGTAATTCATCCTATGAACATTTTATGTTATCCCACATTTATCAAAAGTAGTAGTTGTTTAAATTAGAATTCATATATAAATAAGTTTTGAGGCTAATTAAGGGATAAACAAAATTATTGTATTGAGATTTATCAAACAAGATTTTCCCCTTGAAGTGGTTTGTGATGAATTTAATCATTTCAAGTGTTCTGTCATATTTAATTCATACTGGTAATTCTTATTATTTTGTGCATTTTTATTAATTATTGCAAGAGGATCCCCTCACACTTAGTATATCAAATCACTTCATCTACTCAATATAACACCTCCATGATAACACCATGATATCATCATGATAACTCTCCAACAATCTCCCCCTTTGTCATTGATGTTAACAACCATCATATAAAGTAGATATAACTCACCTTATCTCTCTTTAAGCACTCCCACAATAGGAACTTTCACTCCCTTTGACAAAATGACAAAGTGGGAACTAGATAATATTGAATACATGAAAGGACTATAAAATAGGAAAGGACCATCTTATAAAGATGATACAAAATCCCTCTTACCTTGAGCCTACTTCAACTTACCTTGATAACATCTTCTTACTTCATGCCAACACTCTCTTCAATCAAGAACTAAAACAAAAGAATAAATAATACAAAAAACCATATAAATTTGATGGAACACATTAGGAAACATATAATAGAGATTCACTCTAAGAACACTAAGTAATTTTAGCTTCTCAGCATCTTTATATCTCCACACATCATAAACAATCACCACATATGCTTACTAGCCTTGTCTCTCAAGCTACCATAAGGACCATCAACAAAAATTCATGTCACTCAACAAATAGGAAACATGCACTAAACCCACTTGATAACTCACATTGAAACACACATACTTTTCTCTTTTAGAGAAACTAAGAAAAAAACACTCTTCTTCAAACTAGGCTTGTCTAGGCTCCTTGTAGCCCTACCTAAAAATTACAGAGCCCACAGTTTTCAATAAACACATATTTAGGACTGAAAACATCATATCTAAATCCATATAATATTCCCCTTTAAGCACATGAATTGGCATTACTAATCACATCCTTTGCAACATACATCCTTCACAACCCTACTAGCCAATAAGCCCTTTATATAGACATAAACTTGAATATTTTGAGAACCATAAACCTTAAATTATCTTTGAAGCTTTATTTAACCACCCATTTAACCCATCAAAAAATTAATAATCTTAAAACCTCAACTCATAAGGCAGAACATTTTTCTAGCATAGGCCAAAACCCTAGAAACTCAAAATAATCAAGGTCAACAAACCTCATTATGGTCAACATCCACCTTTGAAAATTATTACACACATAGAAACACCCATCACCCACTTTTGGACCATTATTTTATATTCCAAACCATTAGGAACATAGACTTATTATAACCCATTTTAGGCCTACTTGCCCTTAAGCCAAAAACTAAGAAAAACTGAGAGCACTCAAAAATATTCAATTGGCTCAAACATACCTTCAGACCATAAATTCACCTGGATCACATCAAAAATAAGTGTATATAAATTTTTGAGCATCAAAATATTCTTGACATTTTCATCAATCTCATTATGCCACTTGGAACCACCCAATCTGACTCTAAACTACAACTCCTTCACACACCTATGAAATAGGCTCATGAACTTGTTGATCCACCTTAACCAAATCCCTTATCTAATTGGAATTATCATATTTAGAGCACAAAAATGATTCTTCATTGATATTATTCTCTTTAAAATCATATATAAATACACCCTTTATACCTCAATGCTCTAGAACAAAAGAAACTCCTTACCTTCCTTTTCCTCCTTGGATGTCTAATACTTATAGTTCTTATTTTTCTTCTTCTTTGGATTAGGAGAAACTTATTCAATGACTATAAAATTCTAATTTTCTTCTAGAATTATATTTATAATACATGGAGACAACATAAATTCCTCACATACCTTTTCATCTATATAATCTTCCTTACAGCTAAGAACCTCATCACTAGGTACAGATAATTCATGTTCATTACATGTAGCTTACTCAACAATAGTAGGATGTTGACATGGATCCATACTTACCTTAGGACTACCCTCAACCAATATATTGGTATTCTCCTTTAGATATAACTCTTCATTCTCAGCATGAGTAGACAATGAGAATTCTTGGTAGTCTTCATCTTTTGAAGCATTCTCCACCATAGAAAATAAATTACTTGAACCTGTAGTCTCACAATGACACACACTTGTCACCTTTTGATACCATGTGTTAACTTGCCTTCTTTATTAAACTCTAGGAACCTGATTAAATTCATTCTATCTTGTAGGCCTTTACTTACAAAACCTATTAATGTGACCTATCACTTCATAATTGTAGCACACCATACCTTCTGTAAGAAGCATATCTTGCTTTACCTTATTTGGATAGAAATTTACAATGTGTCTTATGTCATGAAAAATAAAAAACCTCCCCTCTTTGAAGAGGAATAACCTTATCTAATATTATGTAGATAGTAGTTTGTAAAGTATCCCACATCAAGATAATTATATCACTTGATTCCATTCACACCTTTTGACTAATGACCCCCATCATAGTCCTATGCAAATTAATTTCTATCAAGTATCATTCACTCTTTATACCTATTACTAAAGTGATTACATGTATAACATTAACCATTGAATGTTACACACTTCATGGCATTTAGTTTTGTGATCTAATTTATCTTTATCCTACTAGCACCTTCAATCTTTATCTGATTGATTGTCTTCAAAGTAAGATTATCCTGGTTCATATTAGTCTTCACCTTGTCTTGAGTAACAATATTTTATTCTTCTTCATATCCAAGACTAGTTCTATAACTAACATGCTTTTGACCACTCATTATACTCTCCATATCACAAGACCTCTTTTCAAATATCTTAAATGTCTTCATCTTACTAGATGTATTTTATAGCTCGGATTTTAAATATTCATTTTTTAGAAACATACCATGAACATTCATCTTATTTAGATTTTAGGCTTGTAAATATATTTTCTAATTGACAAATGATATGATTGATCATATACTCATGATCCTTAGAATACTTATTTAATATTTCCTCATACATACTAAATTTCTCCTAATATTCCTTAAACTTAGATTTCATATTCTTATTGATCTTCTTCTCAATCTTTAGTTCTTAAAGAGCATTCATCAAAATAGTCTCACAGTCCACCTCATCTTCATCGTCATCTAAATCATTCCAAGTAGACTCCTTTTTATGTGAGAAACTTCCTTCCTCAACCATGAATAGGGATTAATCTTCAATAGGACCATCATCTTCATGATCATACTCTGACTCACTATCTTCGCTCTTATATGATAAGATGTAATCTTCTTTGGTGTAAAGACTCTTCTTTTTCTTGAAGGACCTCTTCTTTTTATTATACTTTTTGAACTCTTTATTCATATGTCTTATTTTCATAATCTTTTACATCACCATGATTTCCATCATCTTTATTCTCATGCTTATGATGGCACTTCTAAGAAAAATTTCCTATCTTTCCATAGTTAAAACATTTGAAGCGTAATTTAATCTTATATTTCTATGAGCTTGTGTTTAATTTCCTAGTGATAAAATTCATTAGTTCTCTTCATCAATATCAGAGATGTCATCCTATTTAGATATCTTACCTTGTAACTTCTTCTTAGGCTTCATCTCTTTCTTGAATGCAACTTCCTTCATTAGTGGTATACCATCATTTATTATCATCTCATATGAAGTAAGGGTGCCATACAATTGATCTATATTCAACTAAGTAAGATCATGAATCTCTTCTATATCAGATAATTTTAGATCAAAATTAAGAGATAAATACCTTAATACCTTTTGGAATATAGTTTACTCTTCAAGATTCTCTCCAAAACCTATGATGATGTTCACAGTCTCATCAACTCTCTAAGGAAAGGATACCATAGAATCTTCTTCCTTCATTTCAAGACATTCAAATTGCCTTATGTGAGTCTGCAACTTAGTAAGCTTGACATTTGAATATCCTTAAAAATTATCTTCATTATGTCCCATATCTTTTTAGTAGATGTAAAATATATTACCTTAGTTTATTAAGTCTCTAAAAGACCACAAGTGATAGAATTGATCACTTTTGAGTTGTTCTCAAATAAATTATTATCTGTGGCACTACATGGAAGAGTAATAGGATCAACATAACCATCTAAAATAGACTGTAACACATCAAACCCTAGTGACATAATGTATGTCCTCATCTTTGCACTTTAAAAAGCATAATTGGGTCCATTGAACATCGATGATTGCTTAGTAGAGAGAAATCCTTGATGAATACCCATATTGTACCTTAAATCACCTTCAAGTTGTTAAGCCTTTACCAAAGGACCTAATATGATATCAATAATAAAATGTATAATAACTAAGAGGGGGGTGAATTAGTGAGCCTAAATAATCTAAATTCAATTATGATATTTATAAATATTTAACCAATTACCACATGTATTCATGGAGAAACATATCATTCATAATAATAAGCAAGAGAGAGAATGAAAGATCATTCACATAACACATGACATACATAGGAAACCCTTTTAGGAAATAAAACCCACTGAAACCTATAATTGTAATATCATCCTATAATAACAAGATCCAATTTAGACCATCTAAAAATGATCAAGGAACTATAATCCCTATTTAGTGAGACTATAATCCCACAAGGTGTTGTCACACCTATCTAGTTGAGCTATAACAACAATTAGACATTTTAGCATGTTAAACCTTGCAAGGAGGCTATAACCACCTTATATACTAAGCTACCATAAAAACACATATGAACACATCCACATCTAAACTGATTTCAACAACACATGATGATGGACATCTATTTATCATACTTCACCTTCACTCATACTCAAATAATAATCACACTATTATGCTAATATAATTATGACCAATAGGTCATATAAATAGTCCTCAATCTATTATGCTCTTCAACTCATCCTCAATGCACTCTACCACTCCTTCACTCCACAAAACATACATAATCCTCTCTATAATCACTTCTTAGTCTCTAATATAATGTCTAAAACCCATCATCTTTGGTTCCACTATTTATAGAGAAATCTTGATAATCAACACCTTGGTCGGCCATTAGGCATGCCTTAGCCCTTAAGGTATATTTGACATGAAGACATTGCTCAATAAAATATTCATAGGTTAGACATAACATCTATGAGTCACCCATAAGTAGCTATACCTTTTAATAAGGCCTTTGTATCTCTTATATATCTCATGGAGACCTATTCACCCATTTAGCTCATGCTTGGGAAAAATAATAACAAGTGACCACTTTAAAATAGATGGGTCTACTCTTAATGTCCCCTTTGGCATCCTCAAAGATCAAACTCATCTTATCTCACCTCTATATATGCTCAAATAAACCAAGCACAAACCTTATACACATAAACACCATTATTGAACATACAGTCAACTTCTTAAGCATTGTTCATAATCAAGATAGATTGATCACACCTTTAAAATACATATAGATCAACCTCATGGAGCCTAAAACAATGCCCAATAGTCCAATCATCATGAGACATTAAAAAAACATCAATACAAGCTCAAATATCCTTTTAGAGTCACTTGAAAAATAAACATGAGCACACTTTCAACTTCTAGGCTCAATATCTTTGACTTTTACTAACTTCCAGATGTTGAAGTCATGTTCATTAGGTACACCATGCAGTCTTATTCATTTTTATTAAATAGCACCAAAAAATTTAACTTATATTAAAAGATATGGATAAAATAGAGAACTCTAGTTTTTACTATGTTAAATTCAAATATTAAAATTTAATTGGTCCAATTTAACCTTCAAATACAATGCTCAAATCTCATGAACTCTTAGCTCATATTGAATACAAACCATCAATCTTATTGGATATTTAACACATAGTCCTCCAATGATAGATGTTAAACCCTAGTCACATTAACCTCATCTCATGTAATCTTATAATGTTGACTTCATGCTCTCTATCAATCTATGTAGATCAACCAGGTCTTTAATGATAAATGTTCATCTTATGATCAATTTGTATAAATGGCAGGTCATCATGAGAGGCTTATCCTATATATTTTATTAGTTATTTAACATCATGTACTTATCTTCATCTCGTTACTTCCTTATTTATTGGAGTAACATGTACCGATGATCTTGCTTGAGCTTTAACACTTATAGAAATGACTAAGTATGGGGACCCTTTCAATATGCCTGACTAGCCATTTTTCATCCTTAATAACTTCTTCTATGATTTGATGCAAGATATAAAATTTGGACCAGATGATGTAATCACATAGGAGAATATAATTGTATGACAGACTATACTAGAAGTGTTTGCATTCATGAGATATATCACCATTAAAATGCCTTCTCAAAATCTTCTATCATAGACCAACTATGTCAAAACATGCTTGGGAGGTCAAAATTGAACAACCATAATGTTTACCATGCTTTGGTGCATGATCTCAAATTTAGTGAAAAGAACTAGATCCACAACTAAATAAACACATATGATCACCTTCTACTTAAAAGTTTTCACATGTAAGATATCCATCATCAAACTACTTACTCAGCTCTTTCTGACCACATTGTAAATTTGTGTATGGAAAAATAATGAATTCTAACTAAGAAGCCAACTTTGCACCCTCATATCTTTGACCACACTTTGATTCATATCTTTAGTTTTAGTGCATAATAATTAGGGAATAATATGATCATAACCATATTACCAAATACCATTGACTCTTTCCAATGTGGTAATGGTGATGCCATCAAACTTGCTACTTTGATTTTCTACCATTGGACCCAAAGTATCTGGCTGGAAACTATGATCAACTAGATTAATTCTACTTATGCACATAAGCATTAAAATAATTATTGACTTATGATAAGATCTCTAACACATGTTGAAATTACCATACTCTTCCTTGATTCTCTCTAGCCATGTCAAGACTTTAGCTCAACCAAGCATACATAAAGCATATTATAAAAAACACATTACACACTTTTTCATTGTCATTTAGGCTATCAAATCACTTCATCCACTCAATAGGACACCTACATGACATCACCATGACAACTCTCCAATAGGAAATACATTATGGCTATTGAGTTAACCTTGTTGCTTTCATTACAATTGAACTGAGAATCAAATATTTAGTAAAGTGTATGTCACATGAATGCACAATGTGACATCACTCATGATACAATGTGAATGTTAGGGTAGCAAGATCATTGGTTGATATAAAATTTTATCGAGTAGTGATCATTTCCAGGTGATAAGGATATTTTATGGGTATAATTTACACTTCAAAATAAAATATTCTCTATAAATATCACCTAAATAACCCTGACTATCCATCTACAAGATCAAAGGTCGAGAGACATGGGCTTGATCGACCACTTTCCTAGAAGCATAATTATCCATTTATTTTATTATAATGTATTAACATCGCATTATATTTTGGCTAAAGTCATTTATTCAATTTAATCTTTTACCAAGATCAAGCTTCATCTCTCTTACCATTGAAACTCTACATACTAGAATTCATCTATTTTATCTTTATGAGGCATGCTTGCTCACCACTAATCATATTGTTTATACCAATCCTACTAAATATTATGAAGAAATTTTTCATCAACTACATCACCACAAAAAATAGAGTGAGTATACATGTCTGCGTAAAAAATGCACTACTTTTCAATGCATATATAAAGCCCCATGGCCAATACAACCAACCTCAACCATGTTTGTCAATAATAAAGGGCATAAAACTTATCTACAAGTGCAAGATAATGGTAGAGTCAACATCCAAAATTCGTACATGATCTAAATATGGTTTACAAATGTATATTGCTAACTATATATTTATCACCATGCTCTACTCAAATATATAGTGAAGTATTAAGATAAGGCTGAAAATAAACCTAAAAAATACCACCAAGTCTAACTAGAATATAATATAAATTATATATTAATATAAAACATATCAATGTAAAATATAAATTAGTATAAAATATATATCAATATAATTTATAATATAAAATATAATTTAAAATCAAGTATAATATATAATATAAAATAAAACATCAAATATAATATAAAATCCACACCACACCTATTGAGTTGCCTTAAACATGTTGAAGTCTAAGGGAAAGAAAGCAATAAAATAAAATCTCATAAGAGACACATAGTTGTTGATGATGATTTACAAATTAACATTTGGCCAATGTTATCTTTTTGTACTTCTATGTTTTTCTTCTATACTTGAATTAATTTCTCCAATTTTGTCTTGCACAACAGTTGGAATTTTGTGTGAACATCATTGGACCATCACATGGTCATAGCTCTAATTATCAAATTCAAAATCATGACTCGTCTAGT
This sequence comes from Torreya grandis, assembly GCA_037957365.1. Taxonomy (NCBI): domain Eukaryota; kingdom Viridiplantae; phylum Streptophyta; class Pinopsida; order Cupressales; family Taxaceae; genus Torreya; species Torreya grandis. The sequence continues at coordinate 118,218 of JARHVA010008442.1, forward strand.
CACCTAGTCCACATGGATCTTTTTTTGTCAAAAACTAAGTCCAAACACTCTTTTTAGCTCTATGGTGTCCACTTTATATATACCCTTTCATCTTAGGTTATGTTCACCTTTTGACACAACCTCCTATCTATCATTGGGGGATGTTAATAGCATTTTTAGTTCTTGTGTTATGATACCCATTATTACATAAATGAAATCATAAAATTCCATTATCCATATAAAGTTACTCATATGTTTTAATATGAAGTATAAAGTGTACTTGCATGCATAATCATTTACATCAAGGTTGTACTTTTGCCAATGTCAAGTTCTATTGTCTTTTTGAAATAATTTATTTTATATTATCTATTATTTCACATGGATAATTAGGTAGGATTTAAAAAATTATTCATTTTATGTGAATGATGATAAAAATTACCATAAATGAGTTCCATTCCCCAGGAACATTTGATTTATTTATTTATGCAATTATTTTATGTTCAGTAGTTCTTGTACTCAGTGGTAAGACTAGAAGTTTTGAGCAATCCTCTTCAAACCTATTCATATTTGATATGCTTAAGGTATATTTGGATTAATAAATATCTATATATCTAAGTTGGTTCCAAATATTTTTCCATTATATGTTTGAACCTTGCCCTTTTTGATTATAATAAATACAAGATGTTGTATGGTTTCAAAACACACTTCCACAAAAGGGTTTCCTTATTCCTCACAAACAACATCATTCACATAGTTGAAGTCCCATTGGGTCATATGAGACTAGTATTAGTAAGAGAAATAATAATATTTATGGTATCAATTTTTGTGCTTGTGATAACATCTTATGTGTACTTTATTTGTTAAAAATCAAATTCAAACAATTTAAAATTTGAATCTTCCTCATAAAAACACTTGATAATGTAGATAACTCTTTTGATTAGATTTTATGGTTTATGTTTGATATAGTTGTGACATTTGAAATAAATTTTCTGCACTTAGCATGCATATAACAACAACTAGAATTCAGAAATTTGATGTTGAATATCAGAGATGCAAACCCTACATAAAATAACTAGTTTTATCTCATGTCAAGGACATCATAATTAAATCTTGTAGAAGAAAAAAACCATTTTAAAAACTCCACACATTTTTATGTAACAAAATTATAGGAAAAAATACATAATAAATAAGTATTTTAAATACTTAAACATTGTATTTGTAATTCATAAAGCTTAATAGATCAAAGTTATGGAGACATGTCACCAAATAAATAGTCATATTGATTCAACCATGATCCTATGCAAGGGATTGAAAATCATGCTAATAATAAACATATGGGTTAAATCAGGATTGGTTAATTGAGTATTTAGGGAAATTTCTCACATTGTCTACAGTCTAGACTCAAAGCCACCATCACTACCAATGTACATAGTTTTTGTATTTAAAAACACTTTGTACCACCATGGGATAGTAACAAAACTTTGAATATTACAATTACTGCTATTAATTAGGGAAATATTAGATAAATACATATCAAAATTTCATGGGTCTTAACCATACATAAAGCACATGTAATGACTCTTGATAAAGTACTATTTGATATTGGAAACATAGATCATCAAGGCATGAACTTCACTATTGCATCAGGCATACTCTCCCTGAATGACATATATATCTACCATACTTTTACATATGATTGTTTCTAATAATGAATGATTCTAAATATGTAAATGTAAAGAAATTAGAGGAAACAAGACTATCATAATTTCATTTTCCACTTAATTTATGTCAAATCTAATTGTAAAATACCATCCTATACATTTGTTTAATGGAGTTTTACAAAAAGAAGTGAACTATGATCATCTTCTTTTATAAGCCCATTTATACCTTTATATATCTGATTTGAAAAAAAATAATGTTTATAGATAAATTTTTTTTCATTGGGTTCTTTGAGTCCATCACCTTAATTTCCTTTCTATTACACCTGACACAAATTAATATTGTCATTTTAAATTTGATATGGATACTTCATCTTTCATTTTTTAACTTTCCCTTTGTAACTTGTTGCCTATAACATAAATAAAACATTGAGCGCAGCTTGGGTAAATAGTGAATTATACCAAAATGACTATGAAAAAATACATATTATCATGTACTTCATATCAACCCACCCTGATAATACTCAATGTCAAAACATATGGTACCATGTGTTCATGATATTGTCTATGATTCCTTATGATGTTCCATGCACCTTTGGGTAAAATACTAGTTTGATACCATTTATGAAGATAAAATTAAGTTATTTGGTGATATTATTTTTCTTATTAGCTTCTCACATTTGTTTTTCAAGGGAGAAGGAACTATATTGGTTTTCATTAGTCATTGGTGGATATAGAGCTAATAGGTTTTATAGCACTAGTAGTGTTGACAAAAGTGGTCATTTTTTTGTGGCATTAGGTTAGATGTGGCATAAAAAGGCATGGAATTATCATTTATATAATTATCAATGAAATTTAGTATTTCCATGATGATGTTTATACTATATTACATGTCTAGGTAATCATAGGGGAGTATGCTCAAGATGATACTTGTTATTTGTGTCAGATGAGGATTTTCATGAATAACATAAGTTATAAATACTAGATTTATATTGTAATTTTGTAGGTTGTATTAGATATTGTTTGCTTATTTGGAGTTTGGTAGGTCATTTAATACAAATATATTTAATAATATTATTAGTGGTTAGTTCAGGCATGTACTTCCCTTTGTAAATAAATCAACATTATGTAGTATTAATTAGTGTTAAGCATTTCATATTTATGTTATGTTAGTAATTTACCATGTTATTAATGTTATATACATATAAAAGGTTATTTTATCATAAATTTGGACCATTATATTCCATATGAAAACTATGTAAACAAGATTATTAAAAGCTTTTATGAAAAAAAACTAGTGAATGAGTTAGCCAAAACAAATTAATCTTACATTAAATAAATATGTTTTTTTCTCTCCATGTAATCATGCTCATTTTTTCTTATCATACTCAACATTCAAAAATATAATGGTGTGTTTCAATCTATTCAAACCATCTTGATAATCCATTTTTACATGCTAAACCAATTGTCAAAAGTGAAGCTATGGGGTTGAAGGTGAAGGAATACAAATATGAATTCGCACACAAGACAAAAAAATTAAAATTTTGTAGGAAACATATGTATATATGGGTACAATTCTTTGTATGAAAACATTCCATAAAATACATAGGAAATATTTTAGGTAGATATAAAACATATCTGGTAGACATATACATTTAAGAATTATTGAATTCCTGTACATAGATTTTACTAGTCATTCTCCTAGTTTGAATAACTATAGTTCTATTTCAAGGAATTTTTTATGATTTTATAAGAAATAAATTTAAAATAAAAACAAGTTATGTGGTATGTCCTATTGTTCATTTATATTATTAGTCGATTTAATTAATAAGTATCAATCTACATATTGCATTTAGATCTATGTAATTTAGGACATATTATATAATCCAAGTTATCTTTTCTTAGCTTGTTTAGATAAGTAATAACATATTGATGAACCTAATAATTATTTCAAGAACAATAAACCTTAGGGTTATTTTAGAGTTTCACTCTATGTTCTTAGGGGTTCAAACATCTATGTAAGGGTTTCAAATTTGTTTTTTAGTCCCCCATAAGGAATTAACCTACCCATGGTTGGAACTTATCTCTTGCATAATATTTAGGGTTTAATTACTAGTAGCTAACTTTGTACTCCACAATAGTTGTCATTATTATATGTACTAGTTATCTAGTGTTTACCTCACAATAACTAAACACATAATGACATGTCACATTTTTCTAATTAAGGAATGAATGTACAAATATTAATAATGTATTCAAGTATTTGAAAAAAAAATTTAATGCATTTTTAAAATTATATTAGTTAATAATATCAAATTGTCACTTTTCATCCATTTCAACATATCAAATAAAAAAATATAATTTAAAATATATTAAACATTCAATTTGTTTATTTATTACATAAAGCAATGAATAATTAAAATTAAGGGTTGAATCTAATGAGACTTCTCCCCTCTATGGATTCCTTGTAAGTAATAAAAACTCTTAGGCTCTATATATGATTGAAAATAGTGAACCTAGTAGAGAGGGCACTTCACTGATATCATGGTCTAATTTACCTTATTTATGCACATGTAAAATCATTTAATGAAAAATTTGCTGATGAGGTTGACACATGCTCAGAGACCCTAGATGGTCATCTGTACAAGGTTTACTCAAAATATTCCATTAGCCTAGGATCCTCCATAGTACTTTTTACTACTTTTGACAAATTTGTGATAGCTTGAATTAAGCAACTGATAATAAAATAATAGATAAATATTATGTACTTTACATATATTATTTAGTTATTTTAAAAATTATCTAATCCTCTAAGGTTTCAATTTACCATCATCCTTTACTTTAAATGTATATATGCAAACACATTTCAAATACTCTATTATGTCACATATATAGGGATTAAATGTTTACTCTTTTAACTATATATGCATGTGATAAAAACAAAAAATGCGTATGTGAATTAATTTAAGTAGAGTGGAAAATCTATTATGGATAAATAATAAAGGCCTCAACCACACTTTATTCCCCTTTTTTATGACATGAACTCACCAAAATGACTATTTATGATATTGTCTGGAAAATATTAAAATTCTATTATTAATAATGACAAATTCCAATTGGTATAAGTCATGAAGAATAAAAATGGGGCACATTTATATTTTAAGACATTTTTTCTATTCTAAGAATGGTAAATTTGATTAGATTTATTAAATTATGATGTAATTTTAAATCAATCATAAAATATGAAATCATACATGGACTTTATTATTTAATTTATTAGAGAAAATATCAATTTAGGGTTATTAGTCGTAAAGGGTATAATAAAGGTATGAATTTGATTTAATTTTTTATTAAACTCTATCTTATGTATCAATCAAAATTCATTATTTTTTGTGTATTCAAATATTTATTGTTTCCCAATAGTTAACTTATGCATTTATTAACGAAAAATATAAAAAAGCCATTATATCTATTTTCAGTGTTTGAAATTGTGGACATGTTAATAATGGATAGAGAATTGATGTCATAAATAGTATATTAAAATAAATGCATTATCAAAGTGCAAGGACAAAAGAAATCCTTCAATTCTTACATGGGAACTGAGAATAGGATATGTTCTTTATATAAAACATATAAAATGAAATGAGATATTTAAATAGAGAACTATAGAGGAGGAAAAACTTTGACATAGGAACACAAACTTTAAAATTTTACATATTATTTATTTGTTTTCAGGCACACTCTCGAGTTCTAATATCACTGCAAGAATGAAAAAAGATTCATATATTTTTATTGTTTACATTGAATCATATCAGCATATCATGGTATTGGTATATATCTATATATTAGACATCACCATAGCGTATGTTAAAATAATGTTGTATTTGTCAAGGTTTATGATGAATATTTAGAAATTGAGAAGCTGGTATAAAGTGTATTTCTTAATTTTTGTTTTATTCAAACAAGTACACCACATGGTAGACATTGAATTTCTTTTTGATGTTAAGTATTTTGATCAATATCCTACAATGTATTCTAACTTGTAGTCATCTTTACACTAACTAGTTTTTGAAATGAACTCAATATTTTTAGGAAGGAATAGATGGAGAAAAAATCATTTGAACAAAGGAAGGGCCTGATGATAAAAGTTGTCCATGATCAAGGTTGAGCTGAACAAAATAGGTGTTGTTGAATTATTTTAGATGCCTAGATTAAAGTGACCATTGGTAAGACGATGATATAGGAAACTCAATATATAGGTAAAAAGATCATCTATGACTTTTCTTGTTAATGATATTGAGTTTTTTGGTTTAGAAAACCAATAAGGTTGTTTTAGGGATTTATGTAAGGTTTACCATATCATTCATCTAGGTTTTAAAGTAGGGGTCAATGGATCAGGAAAAATAATTTTTATTTGTTCTTTATTAATTTAAAAATTTATCTTTATAAACACTCCACATATATATTGTAGTTTTTATAATTTCAAAACCATAATTTTTTATTTTGATTTTAAAATTTTAGGATGTTTGGAGATGTACATTCTAACGAATGCCACTTACCAAATTATTAGTATCATGTCATTGTTGAATGAAAACCTAAAGTACAATTTGTCTTCTTTCTTTACCACCTGCATGAATCCTAAGGGTGATTCACTCATCATAGAGGGGATTAGTTTTTTATTTGTGTGTCTTATATTATAAATTTTTTTAGAAAGTATCAGCTTATGTGATCTAGCTTTGACTTCTAAATCAAGCATATTTTCAAGTGGGTGCCCTTGGTAGTTATTTATTTTATGATTTATAACATGTGTTCCATGTGGAATTGGAAAATGGGCATTTTTATTTGTTATTCTCTTTTTGTTTCCAAATCACCCTTTCTACACCATTTTATATACATCACCAAAGAATACTTTTATGAGTAAGCTTAGACCTAGGCTATATAAGTGGTAAGCACTCAACCTTACCAATAAATAATTTCAATATTTTATTATAAGTTTGGATTGATTGAGGTGATAAAGAACTATTCACATATATAAATGCCCTTAATATGAATATTGATATCCCACTTTCACTTTGGCATTATAAGTGTTGCATATGTTCATCAATTTTGGAATATTTGTTGGGTATTTAGTTTTTATTGCCTATTTTTAATATCAATATATAAATATAATTTTCGAATGTAAATCTCTTGGGAGATTATGTCATTATTCTCAGATTACTCTCAGATTCAAATTAGGTTGCATCAAAAAACCTTGATCGATCACTTTTATTTTTACTCAATTCTTGGCAGTGAGAGTGTGGGTTATATTTTTCTATGTGGGGCTTGACTATGGACCACTTTTTTATGGAGTGTGGTTTAAATTAGGTTTCACACATAAATGATTGGTAAAATTTTCATTTTCATAGTTGAGGATTTTTTTAAAACTTTGAATAGTATTTATAATGTATTTTTTATTGGGACATAGTCAATATAAAAACTTATAAATTTAAGATTGGCATTACAAAATTAAATTTTGACTATCCATTCCTTAATATTTTAAATTTTAATACACTTTTTTCATAAAAAAATTATTTCAGCATTTTATGTTTACTAATATTTTATGTTCAAAGTGTTGCATCTACTTTTTAATATTCTTGTATGTTACTCTCTTTGAACATTTTGATTTATAAGAAAAAAATGATTCAATTCTCCTTTCTCCCATCATGTAATTTGATTGATTTATTTTAATTAATTCATTCTTGGTATCTTCATATCATTGGTACCTAGTTACTTCTATCATTTTTATTTTCATCAAAATAAAATATTTATCAAGTTATTTGGATATTTATGTTACATGTTTCACCCTACAGCTCCATGATCTTTCTTTGTATGTTAGGATGATTTTATAATTAAAATAAATTAGTATAGTTTTTAATGTTTTCAAATCAATTTATGCTAAAGAATATAGATGGAATATTGCAGTGTTAAATGACAATTTAAATAATTATTTATGAAATTTCACTATTGCCTTTCAAAGATGTTGTCACCCAAAAAATATCACTCATTTTTGGGACAAAATTTAAACTATTTTGGTCCAATAGACCAAAATCATCTCTCCTATTCTCAAAAATTATTCTAGGCATTCAAATTCTTCATCATTCAAGTTTTTTATGAATCTACGAACTTTGCAGGCTTGAATTTATGGACTCTGCAGGCTTGAATCTACAGACTCTACAGGCTTAAATATATGAACTCATTTCTACTAATTTATTTGTATAGACTCCACTAGTTCTACAAGCTCATTTCTATAGACTTCACAGGATAGTTTCTACAGACTGTACAATAGAGAAATAGGTTTAACACTTAGCCATTTTTTCTATCATGAAGAAACTGTGAAAATTGCCAAGTGTCATCTGTTGAGACACATTATGGTTTACTTCTAAAAGTAGTGAAAGCTGCCACACATCCCTTGTAACATAAATAGAGCATGATAAGTGTTAATATCTGCATGAATCTAAAAGAGTCCTAAATGTTTCTATATTGTTTCTATGAGCTCGATGGAAACTGCCACATGTCATCTTCTGTAAGACTCTCAAAAGGCATCCAAAGCCTCTATAAGTTAAGAAGATGATGCCACGTGTCATCTCCTATTTCATAGTAGAAACTAACATGTGTCACCTGTTGAGATTGGTAGAAAATCGACTAACGCAAAGCCAAAGGAAAAAGTGCCCTTGCGGAAGGCAGCGAGCAAAGGCAAACACATGGAATTCCTTCAAAAAAGTTCTCATGTCAAAATGGTTAAGGTATATTTCCTTTGGACAAATTCTCTGAAAGAATTCCTTCAGACTTTTTATCTAAAGGAAAAGTCTATAGAAACAGAAAACCCACTGAGGAAATAAAATCCCAAACATGCCACGTGTCCCTTGTAAAGCTCAGTGAAAGCTACCAAGTGTCAACCTCTGTAGTTTCTTCCTTTTGTTTCAATATTAAGTAAGAATTGTGGTGGGCCCCAAGTAAATTGGTAAAGTAAGAAGAATGTGACACATGTCTACATACACAGTTTATCCTAAGCATCTCTTAGTACATGTGGAATGTGCCAAGTGTAAATGGTGGAAGGTTTCAATATGTTTCTCTAAAAAGGAGCGGAGACTGCCACATGTCATCTTTTGCAAGAAACTAATATGAGTCTTGAGGAATTTTAAAAGGTAGCTAAAGCATGATGGAAGCTAACAAGTGTCAGCATCTAAACAAATCTAAAAGGATTCCTCAATGTTTCTATAGTATAGTCAAATCTCACCAGAGACTGCCATGTGTCCTCTTCCACAGGACATTCAAAAATGTTTCTAAAGCTTCTTTAGACAAACAAAAGTTGCCACGTGTTCTGTTATAACTCAGTGGAGTGCGACAAGTGTCTATATCCATGTTCTAAGTTTCCTACCAGTTTTTAAACTGCTCTTAATCCTCTCTCAAATTCTAGTAGACATTGCTAAGTGTCCTGGTCTATCTTATAGTGGAACATGCCACGTGTCAATTGTAAGTTTAGTGATCAGCCAAAGAGATAGCCCAAGATCTCAGAAAAGGGATAAAAACATAGCCAGAAAAGGAGGAACGATGAAGAAGGACCAAAAATACTCATGCATGGGATATGTCTCTAGAAGGTGAAGCAATCCACCAACTGTACATTGGAAAACATGAACATTAAACGGCATGACCCATTTCTCTGCATTAAGAAAAGCAAATGGGCAACTACACCTGATTCCAACATATCTTCTTGACAAAATTTAAAATGTATTGAATGCAACATGATGTGTTACTACTCCCAAGTCTTTCTTGGAGAGCTATATATTGGACTCTCTCTTATTGTTTTAGATAGTACAATCTAAAGATATCAGGTACTATTCTGTCTGAAATAAAAAAATGTTAAATGCTAGAATCATTTTCCCAATCCATCATTCCACATGGATTGCAAACATAGTCCCTATGAGGAAGAAGAGTGGTGAAATTTACATCTGTGTTGATTTCAAGAATCTAAATCAGTCATTTTTAAAGGATAATTATCCTTTGCCCATCATGGATCAAGTGCTTCAAATAGTGACTAGTTTAGAGATGTTATCAATGTTAGACAGCTTCTCAAGATATAATCAGGTTAAAGTTGGTGAAGCAGACCAACACAAGACTGCCTTCACCACACCTTGGGGCACATTTTCATATAAAAGAATGCGTTTGGGCTTGATAAATGCTAGCACCACATTTCAGACAGCAATGGACCTTGATTTTAAAGATGAGATGGGTAAGTTCATTGTGGTATACCTTGATGACTTGACTATCTTTTCCAAGCATCGTTATGATCATATACGCCACTTGTAACCAGTGTTGGAGAGTTGCTACCAAAATGGTATTTCCTTGAACCCTAAGAAGTCTATTTTTTGAATAAAAAAGGGAAAACTTCTCAAACACATTGTGTCCAAAGAAGGCATAAATATTGACCCACACAGAGTCAAGTCTATCCAAGAGCTTACCTTGCCTACAAGTAAGACTACTATTCACTCTTTCTTAAGAAAGGTGAATTTCTTATGAGGGGTCATCCCCATGTTTGCTGAGAAGACTTGACACATTGTGAACATGATGAAGGGAAAAACCACTTTTAGCTACATTGAAGAAGGCAAGTTAGCATTTCAGGATATCAAGACTACCATTGCCCATGCCCCAACTCTAGTTTGTCCAGACTACAACAAAGAGTTCACCATATATAGTTACGCTTCTGAACACACACTTTCAACAATTCTAGTTCAATAGAATAAAGAAGGTATGGAATCTCCCATTTCTTTCATGAGCTATCCTCTCAAAGCTCATGAGCTAAAGTACTCAAATATGGAGAATCATGATTATGTAGTGGTGAAGGTAGACAAGAATTTCTGCTTCTACATCCTGAATTCACATACTACTACCTTGGTCCTTGACACCACAATTAAATCCATATTAACTCAACAAGAGTTTGAGATGAAAATAGGTAATTCAATTGTAAAGATCTAGGAGTTTGATCTAGTCATCAAGCCAACAAAGCTCATACGGGGAAAAGGCCTATGCCAATTAATTACTGATAAAAAACTAGAAGAAATAGAGAATGAAGAAGCAGAGGTGAAAGACACACCAATAGTCCTCTTTGTCTCCATCACAAATGAGTGGTATTCAGATATTGTTCATTTCCTTACTTATAGTGAGTGTCCTACTCACCTATCTTACAAAGAAAGGATAACTATCAAGTTGAAAGCTGCCAATTTTATCCTCTGGGACAACGGCCTATACAAGAGGAGCTTTGATAGAGTGTTCCTTCACTATGTGGACAAAGAGTAAGAAAGCCAACTTTTGAAATCCTTCCACAATCTAGCCTATGGAGGACTTTGTTTTGCTCCTGTAACTACCCACAAGATTTTGTGAGCCAAGTATTATTGGCCTACTCTTTTCCAAGATGTATACAAGTGGGTAAGGAAATGTGAACTATGCCAGTAGTTTGTTGGGACACCCAAGTTAGCTGCTCTACCTCTCAAGCCAGTGGTCATAGAAGAACCATTCCAGTAATGGGGAATTGAAATTATTGGAGCTGTAAACCCATATTCAAATGATGGACATGATTATGTCCTTACAACAACTGACTACTTGACCAAGAGGGTGGAAGCTATCTTAACTAAACATGCTACTTCAGAAGTAGTGTGCAATTTCCTCAATGAGAATATCATTTCTAGGTTTGGGGTTCCAACCAAGATTGTTACTGACAATGTAGCTTGTTTCACTTCCCATGAGATTACACAATTCTATTTATACTATGAAATTAATCTCTCCCATTCTTTTGATTATTTTCCACAAGGGAATGGACAAGTTGAATCAAGTAATAAGAACCTGGTAACTATAATCAAGAAGTTGGTGGATGACAATCAAAGGACATGGCGTAAAGCATTAGTTGATGCTCTATGGTAAGATAGAATTACACCAAAGAGACAAATTGGTATGTCTCCTTTCCAACTTCTTTATGGTATCAATGCTGAGATACCAATTACCTTGGAATTGCCAGCATTAAAATTGGCTAAGGAAATTGAAGATCAGACATATGAAAGCCACCTTGATAAGAGGATAATGTGCTTGACTGAGCTAGATGAACACAGAACTATGGTGGTGGACCAAATTACTGCCCGTCAAAGTCTGGTCAAGAAGCTCTTGGACCAGAAGGCAAAAAACCATAATTTCTAGGTTGGAGATCAAGTCCTACTATGGGACAAGAGAAGAGAACCAAAGGGAATGCATGGGAAGTTTGATTCTCTTTAGAGAGGCCCATTTATTATGCATCATCTCAATGGTGAGAACAACTTCCTATCAAAATATCAAGATGACACGCTCTTCACTCTACCTTACAATGGGCAACATCTAAAGCACTTCAATGCATGAAGTATCAGATAAGATCAACTTGTACATATGTATATTTGTATAGTCTTTAGTTCTATTTTTGTACTTTCATTTTTCTTTTTGTCACCTTTATTTTTGGGTAGCATGACTCCATAACCCAATGGCACACTTCAAGGCACTAGAGATTCTAGTTTCTACTCCCCTCAGCTATCCCAATTGAAATAAGTTCCCCAACTAGAGCCAGCTATTGCCCCCCAAAAAGTATCACTCATTTTCAGGACAACATTTAAACTATGTTGGTCTAACAGACCAAAATCATCTCTCCCCTTCTCAAAAATTGTTTTGGGCATTCAATTTCTTCATCATTCAAGCTTTTTCTGAATCTACGGACTCTGCAAGCTTGAATCTACAGACTCTACAGGCTTGAATCTATAGACTCTACAGGATTAAATCTATGAACTCATTTCTACCAATTCATTTCTACAGACTCAGCCAGTTCTACAAGCTCATTTATACAAACTTCATAGGATAGTTTATATGGACTCTGTAGTAGAGAAATAGGTTCAACACTTAGCCATTTTTTCTATCATGAAGAAACTGCGAAAGCTACTAAGTGTCATCTATTAAGACACATTATGATTTACTTCTCAAAGTAGTGAAAGATTCTATGCATCCCTTGTAAGATAAATAGAGTGCAACAAGTGTCAACATCCACATGAATCCAAAAGAGTCCTAAATTTTTATGTAGTGTTTTTATGAGCTCGATGAAAGTTGCCCTGTGTCATCTTCTGCAAGACTCTGAAAAGGCATCCAAAGCCTCTATAAGTTAAGTGGATGCTACCATGTGTCCTCACTTGTTTCAAAGTGGAAACTACCACATGTCACCTATTGAGATAGGCAAAAAATTGACTAAGGCAAAGCAAAAGGAAAAACTACCGTTGTGGAGGGTAACAAGCAAAGGTGGACATAGGGAATTCTTTCAAAAACGTTCCCACAATAAAATGGTTAAGGCAGATTTCCTTTAGACAAATTATCTGAAAGAATTCCTTTAAAATTTTTGTCTGAAGGAACAGTCCATAGAAATAGAAAACCCACCGAGGAAATAAAATCTTGAACATGCCACGTGTCCCTTGTAAAGCTCAGTAGAAGCTACCAAGTGTCAACCTCCATAATTCTTCTTTTTGTTTCGATATTAAGTAAGAACTGTGATGGGTCTTGGTTAAATTTGTAAAGTGGAATGCAACATGTGTCTACCTCCTCAATTTGTCCTAGGCATCTCTCAGTGCACATGGAACGTGCTAAGTGGCAATGGTAGAAGATTTCAATATGTTTCTCTAAAAAGTAATGGAGACTGCCACGTGTCATCTTCTGTAGGAAACTAATATGAGTCCCAAGGAATTTTTGAAGGTAGCTAAAGCATGGTGAAAGTCAAAACGTGTCACCATCTGAGTGAATCTAAAATGAGTCTCGAATGTTTCTATAGTATATCCAAAGCTCAGCAGAGACTGACACGTGTCCTTTTCTATAGGACTTTCAAAAATGTTTTTAAAGCTTCTATAGACAAATGAAGGTTGCCACGTGTTCACTTATAACTTAGCCTAGTGCAACAAGTGTTTGTATCTACATGTCAAGTTTCCTACCAATTTTTAAGCTTCTCTTAAGCCTCTCTCAGATTCTAGTGGATACTGCAAAGTGTCCCAGTCTATTTCATAGTGGAACGTGCCATGTGTCAATTGCAAGTGCAGTGATTAGCTAAAAAGATAGCCAAAGATCTCAGAAAAGGGATAAAAACACAACCAAAAAAGGAGGAATGATGAAGAAGGACTCGAAATACCCATGCATAGGATATGTTTCTAGAAGGTGAAGCAGTCCACCAGCTAGACATTAGAGAATGTGAACATTCAATGGCATGAACCATTTCTCTGCATTGAGAAAAGAAAATGGGAAACTAAGCCTGATTCCAACATATCTTCTTGACAATATTCAAAATGTATTGAATGCAACATGATGTGTTACTACTCCCATGTCTTTCTTGGAGAACTATATATTGGACTCTCTCTTATTGTATTAGGGAGATATTTTTTTGGTTATCAGAAACTAAATTCTGCCCAAATTGAAAGGCATTATTGTGACTTTAAGCTCAGATTATTAATCATATTTTTTTATTGGAATAAGAAATCAAGTGACATTTTAGACTTTGTGATGTAATAACTTGGTTGTTAGGGAAATTGTTCTTATGTCTATGTCCTTAATACAATTTCTATTCCTTTAACCAAATAAGCAGAATTAGTGAAAGTAGTCAAGGAGGTGTCTTGAAGTCCATTGTAGAGAGACTTTGTGCCTACACAATTGCCTTTAGTGTGTTTGTCTTTTCTATTCCTATGTAAAGGATCTTGGGATGAATTTGTGCCCTCATTATCCTTCGTATCTCACTCTTTGGTAGTTGAGGTGGAGACTTTGTGCTACATTTCATTCTACTGTGTTACTGTGTCCTTGGTTACCTATTGCAATTACTACCAAGAAGATCCTTGTTGTTTATTGAATAGTACTTCTGAAAGAAGAGTGCTTTCTATCATTACTCCTAGTATTTCTCCCTTGATCCTTGAACATCATTTCTAAAAATAAAAGAGAGATGGATGGTGTTTTCCTACCCCAAGTGTTATTTTCAACATAAATATATAGTATATATCTCCTCATATTTAATAGGGAACCTCCCCTTGATGAGAGGAGAGATTAGTCTCCTTTTGATGTGGTAAACCTGCATATTTAGCTAATCAATCTCCCTATGGTATGGTGAATAGAACTATTTTTCCTATCAGTTAGCTGAGTGACAAAATATTCACCCAACAAAAGCTACATTTTATTGTAAACAACAAATAACACAAATGACATCTAATACAAAGTTAAAAATTTTATCTATGGAATGTTCAATGGTATCTATCCCTTTTTTGAACTATTGTCTAGATGAAATTTTAGGTTTCAATAGGTCTCAAAAACTAACAATTATTTGCAAGAATATAATCAAGGACACTTTGATAATGGATTCACTACAAAGGTTTTAGCCTTTGGTGATTAAAAATTTCATGACATTATATTCAAACCATAATGGCATGAAAGTGGTTATGAGATTCATGCTCAAGAGGAAAATAATATTACTAAAAATCTAATTAACACTACATAATATGTAGCAAATAGAGATGCCCAACGCCTATACAAACTCAATAAAGGTAATGGTGTTATATTTCTTCTCATCAAAGTCATGGTTTAGTCTTGATATATCAAAGATGTATGAAAATCAAGTAAAGGCATAAGTGAAAACTAAAATTAATGAGTAGCATAATCTAAATGAATAGAAAATTTATATGTTCTAAGAATTAAGTAGAGATAATAAATTAGATGCTACTATCATAGGTCTTTGGACTAAGAATTTTGGGTACACACTATTTAGCATTTTAATTCGAGCCTCTAACTTAGATATTCAATCCTATAAGAGACTTAACTTTAGGCCAATATCTATGTTTCACAAGGATCTTGGTAATTTTATTTTCATTTTTGTTTTGTAAAGGTATAAAAATTTTCCTCTTGTGAACTTTTTCCTTATGAAACAAATTTTACTCACCAACAAAATTTTACCTCGTGCATGCTTTGACTACAGATGTGGTGGTAAATAGAATTTTAATTTTTCATTTTTTACAACTACTTTGTAAATTTCAAAATTATCTCTCTAATGTTAATTTTTTCCTTAAAATATAGTTTCCAGTACCAAAATCTTACCTTTCCCATGCTTAGATAACATATTTTGAGGTAGATATATGTAAAATGTGTAACCATTATGAGTTGAATGATAAAATATGTTCACACATCACATATTTGGTATAAAAATATCTTATTTATCTATTGTACAACAAAAAAATATCCTCCTTATAAAAAAAAAATTCAATGTCTCCTATCTAATTGACATTAGATATTTTATTCTATTCTAAAATCTCATCTTTGCCCATTCCATAGGGACTTGGTGCATGGTGCCCTTGTTAATTAAATCTAAGAATATACAATGATATTAACACTTTTTTTTTTTTTTTTGATAAATTTTATATTTTATATTATATACCATAATATTTAACTTTAATAGGAAAGCACACAAAATTATGATCTTGTGAATCTCTAATAGAATATGCTAAGCAATTAAATCTAAGAAATAAAGATGTATCATACAATCTAAACTCTCTAATCTTATAAGGAATGTAAAAGAGTGTGGGTTCACATAGTAATGAAAAATTTATGTTGTCATCTAATATATGTAGGTTCACTAAAATTTAATAGGGATTTATGGATTACAACTATATTTTGACACAAATCCGAGATTACTTTTAACTATGATAGATAACATGAGAAAAGAAATGATTGAACATTATTAATTCTTTATAATATTTGATTTTATTTGTATAACCTAATCTATTATTATTTATAAGATTTTATTTTATTGGTATCACATTGATACATAAAAAAAGTGAAATTCTATTTACCTTACATAACTGTTTCAAATATATATATGTATAAAAAGTTAATACAATGAAAAGGGATAACAAATTCCAAAAAATATATGTTTAAAAAGAGGTATTACATAAGGAAAGAAAACTGTAAGAACCAATAATTATACATATGAAAGACATCAAAAGATAAATTTACATAAGTCATATCCCAAAAAGATTGTGCCTATATCAATTACAAGTTACTACACAAGAAGTGTTAGGAAATAATTTTATTTTTTAATATAATATAAATAAGAATTATAATTTAGTAGATAATATTTTAGAAAATATATTATGTTACTACAGAGGTAGATGAAATTGTGAATGTTTTGTCATCCTTTCATTGGGTGTCCCAGGACATTATTTTTGTTGTCGATAATCCTAATGCTTCAACTTACATATCATTTGATAGTTATTATGACTTTCTTAATTGTGATGGTATTCTTTGTTAGATTATTTTAATAATTTTTTAAGTGTGCAAGTGAAAAATATTTATTTTTATTTAGATTTCACTGCATATTTCATCATAAAGCATCATCGTATCTTTTTTATAAATATTATTTTATTCTACTTCCTCACTTGATGTTTTATTTAGTCTCATGTTATCTAATTCTACCAAAAGTTTATCTTCTCTATGGATCTTCTAGTAATGTTCATGATCATTTTAGATTCCATTTTTTATTTTAGACTCATTTATTCATTCAAATTACTTATTTTATACTACTTTAATGGATGGTTTTAATATTATAAAAAAAAATAGAAAGTTTTTATATTTATTTTTCATTATCCCCTAGTTTTATTCAATTAGCTTCTAATGTTTCTCACAATTTTTCTCCTAGACAACTATATTATAATGCATATTATCACATTTGTTTTATTAATTTATACCATCCCATAATACCACAATAAATTAAAAATGTGTAGAAACCTTAATTAAAATTTAAGATAAAATAATGCACTTGTGACCACTTTTATACACACTTAGCTCTTAACATATCCTAGGTCCCTTTTAATCAGTGTTAGCCACCTTAGCTATAGATTAATCACTCATCTAAGTCGATAAATTACATCATAATATACATATACTTCATATTATCAACCTAAACCCTCATCCAATCCTTGATAGACCTTTAGCACCATTATGTATCCCCATTAGATAACAACTCCCTATGGTATAAGATCACCACAATCTATTCTCAAATCCCCATCTATTGTCCTCCAACAAAGTAATAACTAATTTTGAAAATTAAATGCTATGGAAATATCATTATATGTCTCTAATAATCCCCATTATAATTAATTTAAAATATAAGACTATATGAACACATTTCAAATGATTTTTTACACAATATGCTCTCACATTGAAAAAGCTCCAGAATTATAATTATACATTAAGAGAAAGTTCCCTGTTTTTCCAAATTTTTATTACATTTAGCCTAAATCTCCTAAATCTTAAGTTTGAATAGAACTCCAAAGTCAAAATTCATGGTTAAGGCACTCAATAAAGGAAACTTGATGTTTCTTTAGAGTATTGGTATGTAGGCAATGCTCAACACATGGTGTGTTGAGTTCATGACAAACATCAACTGCTTAACCTTTATCCCATTTATTTTGTTTTAGTCTTCACCATGTCAAGGATTAAGGTTATTTAAATTAAAAACAATCATACAGTTGTCTCTATAGTTGATGACAATATCTTAAAAAAACACATAGGCTATATATGAAGGTGAATGGAACCTATAAATTCCATATATTTAACATCTATTATGAAATACATGATTTACAAAGTATAATCTTTCCCACTCTCCTAACTAATTTAAATATTTGTTATCCAAGTCTCATTTCAGATGCAAATATGGTTTCATAATCACTGGACCTAACCACTCAGATAGGTTTAGCTTTTAACGCATCCTTTAACACATTTTTCTACCTAAGTTATAATTATTTATTTCACTATACTTATTTAGTAAGTTTTCATGTTTTAAATCACTAAATGCTTGATATGTGTAGTATTATTTCACTTAGAAAACATATTAGTGAGCCCTTATATAGTTGAACATTTCAAGCCCTATTTTTCAAAAGGGTTTCCTTATAATAATTTATCCTTCTAGGGTTCTAAATTTAATTATAATTTACTTATAGTGTTCTAAATTTAATTATAATTTACTTATAGTGTTAGTGTATTTACTATCATTCACATGTATCTGTTTGTTTATTCTCATTTTATCTTTTGGGAAATTTAATATAGATTAAAAAAGTAATCTCTTCCTCCTCTTATCCTTAAAGGTTGTGATAGACTATTTCACTCTAACCAAGTCCATATTATTAGTATTCTAAGAGATAAGTAAACCACTCATATAGTCCTAAAATAAGTTAATAGACATATCGCTCCTACATTCCCTCCACCTCCAACATATCCTCTTGATGGTTTATGTATGCATGTTCAATCCAAAGTACCGATGGTTTGTGCTTTTGAAGTTCTTAAGGATCAAATCATCATTATCATTAAGTTAATATAAGAGTTATAAAAGTAGTCCTAGTTTTTTTAGTGCAAATAATGCATAATTATATAATCATATTACATATGAAAAGAATATAAAGTATGTTATTATTAATCATATGCTTGTGTCTTCATGTAGAAACATTTTTCCTAATAATATTCCATACCAAAATAACAAGCTATAATAAAATTCATATACTATAAGTGATTCCAAAAATATGGAAATGGATAATAAGAGTTCAAGTGTAGTTATAAGGAAATGATTATAAATAATTTAATCTAACTAGCTCCTCTATGTCCTATAAGGAGATCAAAGGACTATTTTACATATCATAGAATGCATGTGCATCATATAAATCATTTTTTTTAATAAAAAAGCAAAAAAGATAATTTATAATGGTGATTGTAAAATTGATACTCAAATAAATCCATCTAGAGTAGAACAAGAGCAAGTAAAAAAAGTGATAAAATTAGAACTAGTATAAAAGTGTTTACCAATAGACAAATTAGAGAAAGAAATGGTTCAAAAGGCACAATTAGAACACTGAAATATTCAACAAGATAAATTGGAGAAAATATGAGTACAAAATACATATGATGAAAAAGATTAATTACAATAGGAGTAATTTGAAAATAAAAGGTTACAACAATAAAAACTGAAGTACTACAAGATAAGTTGCAAAATCAAATTCAAAATAAGAAAAAAAACATTCTTAAAATATGGTTTTAAAAAAAATCATTTCCAAAGCAAGAAACTTCTAAAAAATCCAATGATACAAGAATTGTATCAAATGAGTCAACTAAAAGGATTTAATAACTTTTAAGGCCCTTGATTATTAATCTCTTTGTTAATTAAAAGTAATGGAACATTTTTTATCAACAAAACCATCAAAATGAATGTTTGTAGCATGAAACTATTAAAATTTATTAGATATGATAAGGAACATTAGAATAAGAGTAATTTATGTAAATCATTTATTAGATCCATTGAATTACCTTTGAAATTTTGGCCAAAAACATGTTTAGTGGTATTTTATGTATGTCCTAGTTTGGACCAATATAATGTTGAATTAGGAAGATCATGGATGATAACAATTACTATATATGTTAACAGTGTCACATTTGAACATGAAATTCAAATGATCATAGTTTTAAGATAAAATATAATTTATTCAAAGAAAAAGCAAAAAAGAAAAAAAAGAAAAAAAAATCAACTTATACACACATAGATATAAGTAATCATTAAATAATAATGGTAAAGGACACAATACATATTAGAATGTAGAAATCAGAATTACCAATACTAGATTATGAAGAAGCCTCATTAAATGTATCTTAGAATACATTTTTTGTTAAATATAGAATCACTAGAGAGAAAGAAACACAACATATCAATCACTAAGTCCCATAAGAAGAATGGATAATCAATATGATAGTGGTAATCATTTTACATAAAGAAATTAGTATTCAAATTCAAAATTTAATTCAATTCAATCAAAAAAATATAACCTTTTGCATTCATGCAAGGTTACCATTCCTATTCTCAACACATTACATACTAATTGTGACCCATTTCCATAACTCATTGGTTAGTATATATGTTTCACTTTGTGTAGATTATTTATGTATATGCAAAACTATAAAAGATAGAAAAATATTCTAGCAAATATAAAAATTCAGGACTTATGCATGCTTATATTTACTTTTTTGTACATTAGTTCATTTATGAATTGTTAGTTTATACTTGTTTATGTTATTTTTATATCATATATGATTCACCAATATAATGAGCAATTAAAACTTACATAGAATAGCAGTTTTAGACCTATTTGTAGGTGAAATGCCAATTACACATTCATAAACTATAATTAGACAATTATGCCATATTAGATAGGAGCACCCTAATCTTGTATCGTTCATCATGTTTTTTGACCAAATTATTTTAGAATACTACTACTTATTTCCAAACCATATAGAATATTTATATAACATGTAGATTAATCAACTAGATCACTGGGGGAATATTATATACAAGTTTTATTCTTCTTTATCTGCATTATCTTACTCACAACATAATTATTTAGATATCATTAAATATTTTTATCACTCACTAAAATATTTGTTTACTACTGATTATCTAAATTATTGAATCTACTCATGTTACAACTTATCTTTGGTTATCGATGAAATATTATCATCCATACATTTCATATCACTTTCCTACCTTTGTGGCTTGTATGCACACTCTCTTTTCCATTTGGGACATCTTAAGGTGTATTTAACATGTGCTTATAATCCTCCATTATTTATTTGTATGCATGTAAGGACATTTTAAAATGTCTTTATGTGTGTATTTTATGTGTATGTATACATTTAAACATGTCTTTCATTGTGGGTCCAAGCCTGACTTTCCTCTATGCATGTGAATACATTTGAACATGTTATTGTGTGCGATTTTATTCAAGTGAGTGAAATTTAAACACATCCTTTGTATGTGACCCATTCTATTTATATTTTTTTATTTTTTTCTTTTCATGTCCTCTTATATTGTGTAAATCATGACCATGATAACTTGATTGCTTCTTTACTCATATTTTAGTGACATGATGGATATCAAGAATTCCTTCCCAAGTAGTTTTGTTTAACATTAAATACCTGGTATGATCATTTTTGAACATGACTAAATTCTAACATCTATATAGACACTCTTGCTAAAAATATTTATTCCTACACCCATCTAACATTACTACTATGTTAAATTTATCTATATGATGATGCCATGTTTTATCATGTTATCACTATTACTTAGATTTACATATTTATGTCACAATAATATATTGAATAAATTTTTATTTTAGGTTAAATTATTATGAAACCTCAACAACTCTTCTTAAAAGAGGAAGCATTGATGCAGGATTGTATTAGAGACTAGATCTCACAGATCAACACAAATATAAAATTTAGTAATTATTACATAGTTAACATAGTTTTAGTCTCAAAAAATGCATATAAAGTGATTTTAGAAGAGAGTGTCCTATTGGATAAGAGATCATTGAGCTTATATCCTTCACAACACTATTGTCAAAATGCCTAATAATTAGGAATTTTCAAAATTTATTAAAATCTCAATTTACCTCGGATAATATGCAATAGTTTTACATCGTCAGTTTCTATAATTACTCATTTTAACCTCAAATTCTCTTAGTTAAAGGGATTCATGTACAATATTTAATATAATAAAAGACATTTTTATTACTAATTTTCCTATGTAGTTTAGAGTGTTATTGTCTAGGGATCATTTTAGCTATAAATATGTTTTCTTAGTCACCAGACGTAGCCACTTTACTAAATTTAGCTTAGAAATAATTTGAAAAAATTGTTTTGAAGCTAAGTTACATTTTTTTATTGAAATTTCATTATTTATTACGTTTTAATATTTAAAAAGTTTAAAATCAGTGAGTATTTTATGTTTGAAATATTACTATTGTTGATTTTACAAAGTAGTTTGTCACTTAGGGTAATATACATATTTATAGGTTTCTCCAAATTTTATATAATAAAATTATCATTTGACATTTATTTTTACCAACATATAGGTAATTCAAGATATCTTATATAGGTTGCAGGTGAGTAACACTCATAAATTATTTCTTTTTTATTCTAGGTATGTGTGTTTTTTTGCTTTAAATACATGATTATGAGAAATTTACATATCATTTCCATGAGATATAATGATTATTATATATATTATGAAATTTATTTTCATTTATCTTTACTAAAGGATAATTATAAATATTTTGGTACATTATGAATATTCAAGGTATTAAATTCGTGTCCAAAAAATGCTTATAGATATATCCCTTACAAGACTATATTTTATATACACTATTTATCTGGTTGTAGAGGTATATGCAAGTATTTTTTTAATAGGTTAAATGCTAATTATTTTCACTTAATATTAGGTTGGGGAACATCCCATGTTCAGCTAAGTTAAAATATGGGGGAATCATGTGTCATCTCTTTATTCCAATTTAGCTTATTAATCAATTAATTAGTTTAATCTTAATATTATTTCACCCAGTACTCTAATATGAATTATTTGAGGTTTATATATATATATATATTGATTTATATTCATGGGGTGTTTTTAATCCATAAACTAGGTCCATTTTACACACTTAACTTCATGAACATGAATTGTATGACTTATATCTCAAAGAATATTAGAATATGACTATTCTAGGCTATTTATAATGATAAAATAGAGATATAGGAATTTTGTACATGAAATTTACACCATAGTATACATTAAAGTTGGAGCAAAATAATAATAAAATACAATATTGAACACATGAGTTAGCAAAGAGAGACATAATGTTGGAAAAGCTCTATTGGGTTAGGCAATTGTTCTTCCATTCCACCATGTAATAAAATAATAAACAAGGTACTAAAAAATATGTCCCTTATTAATAAAATTATCACTAATAATTTATACAATACTTTTACACAAGACTGATGTGGAATTATATGACGCTTATTATAACTCCAATGTAGTTGAATTAACCTTATATAACTAGAAACAATGATACAATGAGAGAGAAGACTCAAAAATACAACTTAAAATTCAAATATAACATAAAAACTTCTCACCATATTTTATTATAATATTATTCCTTGAAAAAGACTTATATTTATGATGTCTCAACTTTAAAGTCTAGGAAAAAGCTCAAATAGTAATTCCTTAAAGACTGGAAAATTTTCCAACTATTCCCATTATTGTGTTGAAACTACTATTATATTCATACCAATATTTTCAAAACCATTAGTGGTTATTAAAATTACATATATAAACACTTATTTTTATGTAATTTTCAAGTGGGTTACAAAATTTCCACCTTGTAAATAGTGGCGGTTTCACTATCTATGATAAACTGCATCATTTTAAGATCTGAAGCTTTATGACTTCATTACAATGAATATGTTTAGACCACCCCCATAATAATTTTTTCATTTTTAGATATTTAAATGGATGTATTTAATATTAAACATCATATAAAAAAATGTCTTACAAGAAAGAATTTCATACACTTGGGTGTAGTAAAAACATATAACATACATGATTATTACACTAGGATCTCACTTTAGATCATACCTCTCCAATTTAAGGTTTTTTAATATCCTAAAACTTTTAGTAATATTTTAAGTGAATATTTTCATCCACACATCTTATTTTTAATATTGTCTCACCTTTTAGGTAGTTTATTCTTTAACCCAACCAACCATTTTTTTGTACTCCCCTTCACATTTTCCATTCCTCCTTATGTAACACAACATCCTCTATGAAATCAAATTGACTATCTGGAGTGAGGACTGAAAGTTAAAGTATAAATAACCTTTCATCCTCCTTGTATAACATAGAAGTTAAAAAAATGACATAAGTTATAAACATTTAAAACTAAATAGACATTCATATTAGGGGGAAAATCAAGTATAAAATCATTTTTCCCACTTTTTATAAAATTTAAAATTAACATACCCAAGATGATTAAACTTACTATACTTACCTTAAAATTTTTATCTACTAAATTAAAATAATACATTGTATCCAATAAGGAAACTATGCCTTATTCTATCTTTATCATGTATTGCTTTGTACTTTGCTTGTGACTCTTTCAATCCCTCTTGTACTTGCAAGTTAATTTTTTGAATATTCTAAGTGATTTTTTTTTATGGGGGTAAGAATAATTTTTTTTATAAAAATTATGTTTAATAGTATAATAATCTATTACCTTTTTTTAGGAATGCTGAAAATACACCAAATTTTCATTCCAAGACATAGGATGTATGTTATTCTACCATATCAAAAGATGTACCAACATTATATTCATGACCCCAATTTTAGCATTGTATAAAAATAAAAAATCGGTAAACCATCTCGAATTAGTATCAATATTATCATACAATGCGGTGAAAAAAATATAAAAACTCATTGACTCTTAATTTAAAATAATATAACCAGGAAAATTAAATGAACCCATATATTAACAAATACAATCTAAGGATACATAACTACCTTTGTGGCTCTTATTATAAGGGATTAAAATCTACATCTTATTAAAATCGTACATAACCACATAGATATTTTCATGACCCTTCCTAGACATAGGAATCCCACCTAAATAATACATGGAAATGCTTTCCCATTACCTAGAATGTACTAGTAATGGCATATAAAAATCCAAAATAATTATATTAGGTTTAATTATATTACATAATACACATTTTCTTATGAAATTAGAAACACCTATTTTCATGTTTGGTCAATAAACATACCTCTATAAATTTCCAAAACTATTTTTAACACCAAAATTCATTGTAACTTTTGAATCATGTATTTACATCATTAGGTAAAATATTTCCACATGAGAAATACAAAATAATTCTAATATTTATAGAAATCCATCCTGAATATTATAATCCTGATTGGGTTCAAACCTACACCTTAGGCCTATTTTGTTTCAGTAAATGTATCCCTAAAATCTAAATCATGCTCATATCCCTCTAAGTAAACACTCTTATAGAAAAGGATAAAGATGAGTTATGGCCCCCATGACTCAAATCAAAGGAAGTATAGATAAAATTTTATCTAGTTTTTTAGTCCCACCAATTTTATATTCGTGAATAAAATTCTTTCAATAAATTGAATCAATTTATAGTGTCTAATGAGTTGAAGTTTAATTTAAGCTTACAAATATTATAGAGGTTGATGATCTTTATGAATAATAGTCTCCTTAGCCATGATATTGTGGTTGTATTTCTTAAAAAATTTAATAACATCATACATTTATATGTTGTATGTTAGATTATTAATGATTGAAACAAGAAATAACTGTGAATGGTAACATTCTTACTCACCTTTTTGAAGGACAACCCCCAAATCATATTCATTTGCAATTATTCCCACCTCAACATGAGAATAAAATTTAAAAAAATATTAATTATGATCATGTTATTTCTTATGTTTGAACATATCGAATACACTTTGTTTATCCTTACCCCAATTAAAAGTTGTAGCACATATTGTAATGGAATTCAAAGGTGCCTATGGATGAAAACTTCTTGATGAAATACCTAGAATATTAAATGACACCGGTAAAGATTCATGTCTCTATCACATTATAATGCCTTAAAAAATTCATGTTGGCCTCTAAATTCATTGAATGAATCCTCAATCACATGTATCTAATCATATGCTCCACAGATGAAACGTTATCATTGAGAAAGCTCACATTTATTCTCATTCAACAATAACTTGTTCTCCTCCAAACTTGAAATTTGTTTAAAATAATAACAATATCATCAAAATTTCTTATAAAAATAAAAATACCATCCAAATAGATAATTATAAATAAATCAATAATTGGTTACACTACCCAATTCATCAGCTACATGAAGGTAGTTTGTGCATTTGATAGCCCAAAAGGTATACCAACTACTCATACAAGCATTTCCTTATTTTGAGGTTTATTTTTAAAATGTTCTCCTTTTTAATATGTACTTAGTGATACATGATTTCAAATAAATATTATTGGAATAATTAGCATGTTAAAATTTGTAAAAAATGATCATCTATCTCTAAAAGAGGGTACTTATTCTTGATGGTTCTCTTGATAAGTTCTCTATAATCAAGACACATTCTCTTTGAACCATATTTCTTAGGTACTAAAATAATATGACAACCACATGGATAAGTTATATGATATATTACAAACTGTTTATCAAATCCTATAATTATTGTTTCACATAATTGGAATCCTTTAAGGACTACCTATATTACAAAAGTTTTGTAATAAAATTGTGGGGTAGAAAATTAATTTAATTATTAATTGTCCTAGGATTTTGTAACCCTATAGGCTCATGGAAAACATCCTTGAAATTATGAAATAAATACACCATAAACTTATTCCCTTTGTTTCTAAAGATAATAAAATAATTCTTGTGAATAACCACTTCTTTATCTTGAATATCTCTAAAAATAAGAAAATAAAACTTCCCAATAGAATCAATAAGCTTCCTATTTTTAGAGGCATTTATCAAATAGATTTTATCATCATCTTTTCTAGTTTAAATGACATATATATTACCAAAATTCACAAAATGGTATTGGTTAGATGAAATTTTAATGAATAATTTAGAGTCAAATAAAAAAATCACATGGTTACTCCATAAAAGTTTAGACATTATATATAAGATAAATCATAATTAGTAATTGAATCCAAAAACTCATGAGAAATAACTATGTATGATTATCATAAGACATATTATATCTATATAATAACCAATCATATGTATTTATAAATACTTAGTATGTATATCTACTTCTAAAATCACATCACATTAATGAGATAAAAAAATGATAGAGGAAGAGAGACAAAAAAGATAAAATATCAATGTAATCAACCAATGCTAAGTATAAATAATAACTTTAACTATAATGCTAGTAAAATATATATAACATGTTAATCAAAGTTAATTAAACCAATATGCACACATACCTTTGAAAATATTATATTATAGATGTTTAATAATCACATAAAAATAATGCAGGTAATTTTTTCAACAAAATTAAAATATTCTTAATGAAAATGATGATATATGTCTATGGATCAAGAAACAATTGATAACATCTATACCAAATATCTCAAGTTATGACTATTTATAGAATATTCTCACAAAGGTCCATTATAATGTAATCTAATCTGAATCATGTTTGAATCTTTATATTTATAACATGGTTGGATAGTTATTCAAAAAAATTATAAGGAGAAATAAAATGCATTTTATAGTAGAAGCACTACCAAGTGCTAACCAACATTACTATAGGTATGGAAATATACTTGAATTCCTATGAGTACCTAAAACAAGGATACTGGAAAATGGATGAAGATAACATATGAATATATTAGAACTAACCTATGTCTATCATTAATCTCTATAGTACTAGGGTAGCACAATAATATAACCATGTAATCATAATAGATTATTCAAAAATAAAATTCCACTAAATATTCAATTGCATAAATTTTCAAAATAACATAATTTATAATCAAAGAGACTAATTTTAGGCATTGAATAGATAGGAAATATACCCACAAGGAAACCTAATAAAAATATAAAAATGTTGGCAATCCAAATATGGTTATAGAAATTGTTAAGCATACAAAAATGTATTAACTAAAGTATGAAAATCCTTAGCATAAAAGACGTATTTAGATTACCCAAATAAATTTAATATTAGAAAATATTAATCATGAAAAAATACTCAATGATAAATTAATTATAAATATTAAGCACACCAAAGGAGAGACACTAGGTATGCAACCCATTCATTACTATCTCATTTTCATAATGCAAGGCTATGTGAAAAGCAAGGACTATCATCCCCATCCCCTTATATAAAATTCATCTTGGAATACATTAATCCAAACTTAATTTTAGTTTAAATAAATTAAAAATGAATCAAGAAATGATGGATATGACAAAAAATCATACATTATCTTTTCTTAATGACACTTATTAGCCTATAAATCTGAACCCTTAATCAGTATAAGATAAAATGACTCTAGAAGAAATAACTATTTCCATTACCATAAATTTTTACTGATTCATTTATAATTGAATATTAAGCATGATTAAAAAAATATATAATAATATATCTAAAATTGTGGTTTAAGATGGGAAGTTATGTGATAAGACATTATCCTATCCCAATTGATAAACTTGTTAAGAACGAGACTAAAGGAAACTAGAACTCATGAATAGACAATTATTTTTGTTTTACTATACTCATGAAATCATATATGTCATAAATCAAATCCTTTTGACCAAAAAGACAATACTTGTTCCCATAAATTCCATTCAAAAGTAATATACGATGTTTTAACTGAATTAATACTTTTTCCAAGGAAATAAATAATTAGATCCAAAACATTTTGACATTTTGTGATTAGTCCAGAATTCTAATACTGAATAAAAAAACAAAATAAAATAGAATAAATAAATTATATCAAAATTTTTGGTTCTAAAGATATAAAATTAATGGATATGATTGTGTGCCACTTAACCATATTGATTACTTTAATCCTAATGGTTCCACAAATATAGTTAAAAATAAAAGGAAATAATAAAAAACATAATATATCAAATCATGTTTCCTTCCACCATAGGAATATGTTGGTCTTGTTTGATGTTAGTTCCTTACCTATATGTGATGATAGAGCCATAAAATTAAACACATAATGTAATAAACTCACTTTATATAGTCCCATGATAACCACCATCTTATATCTAAATGCATCCTTAATATTATCAATGTGTCAAGAAGAAATACTCAATACATACAAGCATGAAAAAAGGAGTGAAAAAACCTAATATCTAAAACTAAAATGTCCACTTAATAATGTCTCAAAGGTTCTTAATTCACACATGTCCATGAGGGTTTCATCCATTGTGCTACTATTATGGAGATAAAGATGTGCCAATGATGAAAGGAACTCAAAAACCTAGTCCACTTTAACAAATTTATAATGATCTCAGATGAACTATAAATATTATACACCTTTCCTACTCCTCTTACAAATAAAAAGGGTCTTAAATGAGAGTCAGATAGGCTAAATAAAGGTACTACATCCCTACATAACTATAGAGTAACACTATTTTTTCCCAAGAATATAACATAGTTTTTGTAATATGGCTCATAAATCTATTGTTTGAGACAATAACCAACACAAAATATGAAATAACATGCTTAAATATAGTGTAAGGTTGTAAAATTCATTAAAATTTTAGAAGGTGCACTCCAAAATTAAGTCTCAATTTTTTTGTGTGCTTCAGCTAGCCCAAAGAGAGTAAGTAATGAAATAATGTGTACCTTAGAGAAAATATGTTTTAAATAAATAAATACAAACCAAGGGAATTATACTCATAGAATCTTTCACGATTAACTAAAGAAAATGATAAAAACCATGTATATAAGATGCCATAATTTTTATCATGTAAATAATTTATTATGTGTTTTCACTTAGTGATCATTTATTATACTGAGAAGAGATTATAAATAATATTTTTTTTCCTTAATCACTAGTATAATAAGTACATTATGTCTAAAAAGCTATGGCTTGGAGAAAAACTAATATATATAAGGTAGAGTGGAGTCCACCACACAATGTTAATATTCGCTACAATAATTAATCAAGAGGGTGGTTTAATATAAATGTTACACCATCAAGGTATTTTTAAATTTATATAATTTTTTTTTTTTCATTCAACTCAAATTATTTCATTAATTTAAATAACAAGGAAATATTTTAATTTACCTATAAATAATTCAAGACATATTTTATTTAATCAATGTAACATAAGGCAAAATATAAATAATTATCATCATTTGTATGCAAGATATATTGTCCATTCATATCTAATAACCATAAAAATGCTTTAAAATATTAATGAATACATATGAAAAGTTTCATCTATATCATTTTATGATTTCTCTCCATGTTCTCAATTTGAAGAATATGGAGGTACATAATATCCATGCTCTTCCTCTTCTCCTATTTCATTTGCATAAAATCACCCATTCATGTATTTACTCATGCTTTTATTGCATTTTTATACATAAAGGTATTTTTAAAATGTTTTCTTCCATATGAATGCCCAATTTTAAGTTTTTAGTACTATTTAGCTCTATTACTTCATATAAACATCATCATAATTTTCTCTTTCAGTACATTTTGTTGTATAAAACATATTTCATATATATATTTTATTTTATTTGGGTGTAAGGTGGGAAATGAACTATGCAATGTTGCTAAATCATGGGAGGCCAAGACAATTGTGAGAAATGATCACTTGGCCAATATGGTATGTTCTTTTAAGAGTGTTGATTTCTTATGGCATACCTAATTTTAGGTTTCTTGAGATCCTAAAAGCTTTAGGAATCATTTAAGTGAGGAATCTATTCCACACATCTTATTTGGAATATCATTGACCATTTTGAAGTAAAATATTCTTTAACCAAATCAATAAATCTTCTATCATTCTCCCTCACATTGTCTATTCCTTCTTAAATGATACAACATCCTCCTCAGATACTTTGTAGATTGAGAACTTTTATTTAAGGTAGAAACCACCATTTATATTCATTTATAACATATTTGGTGATGTTGGTGCCAAATTGATCACATCCCTTTAAATATTAGGGAGCTCATTCATAAGGAAGTGACATGTTAAGGATGAGTCAGATCTATTAGAAAGATAGCTCACTTTGTCTATCCTTTCAGAGGGTGCTAACATGTACCTTGGAGTATGGGTCCTTTTCTACTTTCTTGATTGTCATTTTTGATTCATTACGCACCTTTGATAAGGCAAGCAGACTACTTCATCATTATGGTGATTTCCATGAAATTATGTTTAATAATGGGATGAGTAGGTGTCATCTTTGTATGGTGTTCCTAATTATGTGTTTTTTCATCACCATTATCAATATCCTTGCTCAAGGGATTGAAGTTACTGCAAATACGACTATGAAAATTTGGGGTTTTTTGATCTATTTTATAAGTCCAACATGGGCGGTGATTGAATTTGAATGGAAGCCATTTCTTATTGCGAGTTCAAAGATAATCTAGTGGTCTGACACTATTACAAAGCAGGTGGGATTATACCCTATTTGAAGAGGCTCAATGGGTATGCTGAAAACCTTTCTGGACAATTCGCTAGGTCTTGGTAAAATAAGTGAGTCTCTGTGGGGGGAATTAGTTTCGAGATTTTAGAGAATGTGATTGCTATGGCTACTGGCATGTCTACTCATGGGATTAAACTACAAAAAAAATTGTGGACCTTTCCAGATAGAAGTTCTTTCTTAGAGAAGGTGAAGAAATAGTACCCTACTAGGGGGATTTGATCAAGCCAAGCTGCCTGAGCCTTGGGATGGTGTGTGTTTTCTCCTCATGAAGTATTTCACCTTGGAGGGGTGCTTCACTAGATTTTACAACTATCATCTTCACCTTTTGAATTATTTTAGGTGAAATGCACACATTAACTATCCTTTTTATCTACTTTCTTCCCTTCAGCATTCTATCCTTAGGGTTAGAGCTAAATTGGCTAAGAAAACTGATAAGAAACCTATCCGCCTTCATCAACGCCTTATTTTTTGTCTCTAATAATTTCCATCTTGCCCTTGAGCCTTCTAGGGCCATTCAAATTGATAGTGGGGATATTTCTTCTAACCCTAATGCTACCATTGTTGTGGAAGAGCCATGACCTTCCTCTATTTCTACTAAGACTAATGAAGTTTCCTTTTTTACTCCTAAGGAGATTCCCATAAACACTCTGGGCTCTACAGTGAGTATGAAGGGCAAGAAGGGGAAGACATATGCTAGTGACGCGAGCACTGTGGGGGTTACTATGGGGACCCCAAAAAATCCCTATAGGACCCCCGTGGGTCAAGGTAGCGAGTCTCATTCATCTACTAAGGCTATTAATGAAGGTTTCTCCTTAGGAGTTAGGTGGTTGAGGTGAATTGCTAGCAAACCTGCTCCCAAGGCTAGTCTTATCGACTACTCTGAGAGCACATCTAATGAATCCACTCAGGATGATGAGGCCAAGGATGTGGATATTCAATAAATCTCTATGGAAGTTGAGGGTAAGTAGGAGACTAAAGAATTAGAGGCTACTACAGAGGATGTTGCTAACTTTGCAAAAAATGCTAGCAAAGTGAAAAAGATGTTTGTGGAAGAAGCTGATGATGAAATAGAAACTGATGCTAGTTTGGGATCTGAAATTGTAGTCCTAAGGGGTTGCATTCATAAATTGGAATGGAATCTTTTTACTGTGCTCTAAAATTATATTTTCCTTAACATTTTTATGCTATAGGACTTGGGTATTCTTGTTACTACTGACAATGAGGAGAACTTTGTGAATTTGGATGAACTTATTAAATCCATGTTTAAGCAAGGAGAGAATCTACCTTCTTATTTTTTGCTTCTATTTTGATACTCTACTACTCTGTTATATCTATCTTAGTTTATAGGTGTTATTTTTGCTATGTTTGTTGGGTTTACTGACTGTGATGTTTCTACTTTGAGGCACTTTTGTGGAGTCCACCACACAATGTTAATATTTGCTACAATAATTAATCAAGAGGGTGGTTTAATATAAATGTTACACCATCAAGGTATTTTTAAATTTATATAATTTTTTTTTCATTCCACTCAAATTATTTCATTAATTTAAATAACAAGGAAATATTTTAATTTACCTATAAATAATTCAAGACATATTTTATTTAATCAATGTAACATAAGGCAAAATATAAATAATTATCATCATTTGTATGCAAGATATATTGTCCATTCATATCTAATAACCATAAAAGTGCCTTAAAATATTAATGAATACATATGAAAAGTTTCATCTATATCATTTTATGATTTCTCTCCATGTTCTCAATTTGAAGAATATGGAGGTACATAATATCCATGCTCTTCCTCTTCTCCTATTTCATTTGCATAAAATCACCCATTCATGTATTTGCTCATGTTTTTATTGCATTTTTATACATAAAGGGATTTTTAAAATGTTTTCTTCCATATGAATGCCCATTTTTAAGTTTTTAGTACTATTTAGCTCTATTACTTCATATAAACATCATCATAATTTTCTCTTTCAGTACATTTTGTTGTATAAAACATATTTCATATATATTTTTTATTTTATTTGGGTGTAAGGTGGGAAATGAACTATGCAATGTTGCTAAATCATGGGAGGCCAAGACAATTGTGAGAAATGATCACTTGGCCAATATGGTATGTTATTTTAAGAGTGTTGATTTCTTATGGCATACCTAATTTTAGGTTTCTTGAGATCCTAAAAGCTTTAGGAATCATTTAAGTGAGGAATCTATTCCACACACCTTATTTGGAATATCATTGACCATTTTGAAGTAAAATATTCTTTAACCAAATCAATAAATCTTCTTTCATTCTCCCTCACA
Source organism: Torreya grandis (assembly GCA_037957365.1). NCBI lineage: Eukaryota > Viridiplantae > Streptophyta > Pinopsida > Cupressales > Taxaceae > Torreya > Torreya grandis. The sequence goes on from JARHVA010008442.1 coordinate 152,316, forward strand.
TTGTCTATTCCTTCTTAAATGATACAACATCCTCCTCAGATAATTTGTAGATTGAGAACTTTTATTTAAGGTAGAAACCACCATTTATATTCATTTATAACATATTTGGTGATGTTGGTGCCAAATTGATCACATCCCTTTAAATATTAGGGAGCTCATTCATAAGGAAGTGACATGTTAAGGATGAGTCAGATCTATTAGAAAGATAGCTCACTTTGTCTATCCTTTCAGAGGGTGCTAACATGTACCTTGGAGTATGGGTCCTTTTCTACTTTCTTGATTGTCATTTTTGATTCATTACGCACCTTTGATAAGGCAAGTAGACTACTTCATCATTATGGTGATTTCCATGAAATTATGTTTAATAATGGGATGAGTAGGTGTCATCTTTGTATGGTGTTCCTAATTATGTGTTTTTTCATCACCATTATCAATATCCTTGCTCAAGGGATTGAAGTTACTGCAAATACGACTATGAAAATTTGGGGTTTTTTGATCTATTTTATAAGTCCAACATGGGCAGTGATAGAATTTGAATGGAACCCATTTCTTATTGTGAGTTCAAAGATAATCTAGTGGTCTGGCACTATTACAAAGCAGGTGGGATTATACCCTATTTGAAGAGGCTCAATGGGTATGCTGAAAACCTTTCTGGACAATTCGCTAGGTCTTGGTAAAATTAGTGAGTCTCTAAGGGGGGAATTAGTTTTGAGATTTTAGATAATGTGATTGCTATGGCTACTGGCATGTCTACTCATGGGATTAAACTACAAAAAAAATTGTGGACCTTTCCAGATAGAAGTTCTTTCTTAGAGAAGGTGAAGAAATAGTACCCTACTAGGGGGATTTGATAGAGCCAAGCTGCTTGAGCCTTGGGATGGTGTGTGTTTTCTCCTCATGAAGTATTTCACCTTGGAGGGGTGCTTCACTAGATTTTACAACTATCATCTTCACCTTTTGAATTATTTTAGGTGAAATGCACACATTAACTATCCTTTTTATCTACTTTCTTCCGTTCAACATTCTATCCTTAGGGTTATAGCTAAATTCGCTAAGAAAACTGATAAGAAACCTATCCGCCTTCATCAAGGCCTTATTTTTTGTCTCTAATAATTTCCATCTTGCCCTTGAGCCTTCTAGGGCCATTCAAATTGATAGTGGGGATATTTCTTCTAACCCTAATGCTACCATTGTTGTGGAAGAGCCATGACCTTCCTCTATTTCTACTAAGACTAATGAAGTTTCCTTTTTTACTCCTAAGGAGATTCCCATAAACACTCTGGGCTCTACAGTGAGTATGAAGGGCAAGAAGGGGAAGACATATGCTGGTGACGCGAGCACTGTGGGGGTTACTATGGGGACCCCAAAAAATCCCTATAGGACCCCCGTGGGTTAAGGTAGTGAGTCTCATTCATCTACTAAGGCTATTAATGAAGGTTTCTCCTCAGGAGTTAGGTGGTTGAGGTGAATTGCTAGCAAACCTGCTCCCAAGGCTAGGCTTATCGACTACTCTGAGAGCACATCTAATGAATCCACTCAAGATGATGAGGCCAAGGATATGGATATTCAATAAATCTCTATGGAAGTTGAGGGTAAGTAGGAGACTAAAGAATTAGAGGCTACTACAGAGAATGTTGCTAACTTTGCAAAAAATGCTAGCAAACTGAAAAAGATGTTTGTGGAAGAAGCTGATGATGAAATAGAAACCGATGCTAGTTTGGGATCTGAAATTGTAGTCCTGAGGGGTTGCATTCATAAATTGGAATGGAATATTTTTACTGTGCTCTAAAATTATATTTTCCTTAACATTTTTATGCTATAGGACTTGGGTATTCTTGTTACTACTGACAATGAGGAGAACTTTGTGAATTTGGATGACCTTATTAAATCCATGTTTAAGCAAGGAGAGAATCTACCTTCTTATTTTTTGCTTCTATTTTGATACTCTACTACTCTATTATATCTATCTTAGTTTATAGGTGTTATTTTTGCTATGTTGTTGGGTTTACTGACTATGATGTTTCTATTTTGAGGCACTTTTGTGCTAGTTGCCTCTGTGTAAAAATTAAAAAACTTCTACCTTGATTTGAAATAATGTAATTAGGAAATCCAAATGAACCAAAAAATTAACAAAAAAAAACAATCTATATCACTAGCTTGAGATTATTCTTACAATGAGTAAAAATACAAATCCCACTAACATGGTCCACAACCACAATGATATTTTCATGACCCTTCCTAGACATAAGAAAACTTCATTAAAAATAAAATAAAATTCCTTCCCATGATGTATAATGCCCCAGTAATGGCATATGTAAACCCAAATTATTTTTACTAGGCTTAATTGTACTACATAATACATATTTATTATGAAATTGACAACACCTATTTTCATATTAAGCAAACAAACACACCTTTGCAAATGTCCAAAAATATTTGTAACACTAAAATTCACTATAAATTTTGAAGTACGTGCTTCTGTGATTAGGTGAAGTATTTATATTTAAAGTATACAAATCAATTCCAATTGACATAACAATCCATATTGAAGACAATAATCCTTATTATGTTTAAACCCATACCTTAGGACTATTTTGTTTGAGTAAACGTTTCCCTAAAATCAGAATCATGCTCATATCTTTGTAGATAAGACTCTTAAAAAAATGGATCAACATGAGTTATTGT
>JARHVA010008442.1:185000-200000 GCA_037957365.1 Torreya grandis
TAGGTTCTTGTCACTACCTTCATAGTAGTATTAGTTGCATAGAATAATAGAAGGAATCTATAATAGCAAAGCTAAAGGAGTATGACGTTGAGAATTTTGAGGAAATAACTTTGATGGATAATGCCAAAAGTGAAGGATAGAATCATGGTTTTACGTTTTTAGTGTTTACAATTCATCAATATGATATAAATTCTTTAATGAGTATTCAAAAACAAGATGATGTATTTGGTGTGAAAGGAGTCCAAAATTTGCATTTGCAGAGACTTCCATTAGAGCTGATGAGGAGGCTATGTTACCAGTGAAGAATCTATTTCTTAATTCATTACTATAATTTTGGGATGAAGAGTGTGTTAAAGATGATATCAATAAATATGGGTAAATTTATAAATTTCAATTGTGTTTCCTTTTGAGTCACCCTTATTCAATTTTTGATGAATGTCCTTAAGCAAGAGTCAACTTATCATTTTCCCTTTATTGGTCATATCTTTGTATATTAAGTCGACTCTTTATTTTTAAAGTTTACCCACCTATCAGCTTTTGTGTCTAAAATTTCTAAAGAATTGAACCTTTGAACTTGAATCATTCTTGGAGTTCAAAAGTTCAATGGCTCAATAGGTTCAATGATTCAATGTTTCTCAAAGTGAATTGTTTGTCCCTTTGTATTTATCAATTATGTCTTTGAACCTTTTGGTTGAACTTGAACCCTTTTTCAAAGGTCAATGGTTCAATGGTTCAATAGTTCAAATACTCAATGTTTTTTAAGGAGTCATGTTCACTTACTTTTCTTGTATAAATTAATGTATCATTGAACCTACCGCTTGAACCTCATAGCAGAGTTCAAGATTTCAATGGTTCAATGGTTTAATGGTTCACCTTTTCAAAATTCAAAGTTTCTTAAAAGTCATGTGACTATTGGTTAGCCTGTGTAATTCATCTTGTATCTTTGAACCTCAAAATTAAACCACATTCTAAAAGTTGAATGGTTTAATGGTTCAGTGACTATACTCTCATCTCGCCCCAAGGCTTTCTCTAAGTCAAAATTAGTGGGATATTTAAAGGTGAATATATGTAAAACTCATTATAAAGTAGAAAGCTTTAAATTTTATGAGGTTACAGATAATCATTACTCATCAAAATGTCACATAAAAAATGCTTGCCAATGCATATGTCAGATTTCATGTCTTATCAAGGATTTTTAGCATGTATTGTTTTAGTTTAATTATTTGACCTGGTTAATGTCTGTATCAAGAGAGAACAAGTCAAATTTAGCAAACAAACATACTAGGCAATGCAAATGAGAATAACACAGGTGCTATAATATTTTTTCTTCTCAAATTTACAGTAATTTTGAATACATTTAAGGTGAGTTATACTCTTAATATTAGCTATTTCCATTACTTGGTTGTAAAGAATAATCCTTTTGAGTTTCTGGCATTGTTTAAGAAGTTAAAAAAGAATCATTATATCCTCCAACATGTAGCATTGAAATCTGCATGTCTTGGTTATGAGCATGGTCTTGGTCTCATCTATTCTCTTCATAAAATTGGGGACACCTCTCTCATCCAATATGACTTAGAAGATTTTAAGGAGAGAGCTAGAATTCTTGTGTCAAATCCTATGATGCAAAAGATAGTAGAAAGTGGTTTGGTCAATGTTGTAGCCTTTCCCATGGCTGTACAATGCCTCAAATTAATTATAGAATGCATGAATAGATATGAACCTCAATACAAGTGTATCAAAACTATACATGGTAATGTTTTACTTCATATAAATAGAAAAAACCTAATGTCTTTGATGAGAATTCCACCCAAGGAACCATATTATGACTTCAATATTACCTCTTCTTATGGTTATTTTTCACTGAAGAAAGTAAGTTACAAGAGTGTGATCACAAGGAATTGGTTATTGAAGTTCCAAAAAGGGGGTTCAAGACTACCCAGACCATTGATAAGAAATCACATGATTCCAGAAGTAGAAGATATTGTGGTGTTATTACATAGGCTAAAGGGCAATGCTCAGGCATATTATTGGGAATACTAGATGTACTTTTTCATACAGGTGATCCTCTAAGGAGATGAATAGGTGGACTGGATGGAAATTACAACTGAATGTTTGCATCTAGGTCTAAGTAATTGTTTGGGGAATAAATATTTTTACATGTCCTCGTACCTCTTCTATTGCCTGGTGTCTACAAGACAATGGGTAGGGCTGCCTCATATGGCCTTGGTTGAGGACAATATAATTTATGACTATTACCCACAATTATAAATGCATAATTACTATGAGAATTATAGGAGGGTTAATGATGTGTTTACAAGAAAAATGACTAATCAAGTAGCAAACAACATCAATAAGATGATGTCTGATGAGGCTATGTAGCTGATCAAGATTTATGGTAGTTTCTTTATTCAATTTTCCAAGTTCACTTACATCAGAGTTGGGGGTTTTGACAATGAACCTTTGAGGTTATCCAGGTATGGTTTTAACCATTTTGTGTTGATAGAAGTATACAGATAATTAGCACATGTGGATAAAAATTCCCAATGAAAAAGAAACTTGGTATATTTTTTCCCATTGAACTTGGATGTTATTCATGTCAGTTAATATCTAATGCTTTGAATTTGGAAGTGGATTTTTAAAAATTCAATTTTTAGTGTTTCATGGCAAGATCCCAATTTGATAGCAAATGCTTTGCTAGGAATAACTTGGATTTTGGAATAGGGTTTTCACATATTCCCCAATTGGAGGATTATTGGGAGGATTATTTAGATGAACTCGAGGTCAGAAGAAGATTGTGGTCTAGGTTCTACCTAGGACAAATAATTACCCATAATTGAAATATGGACATTTTTAGAATTTTTGATAATGAAGAACATGTGACTGATCCACAATTTGAACAAATAAAATAATCACCTATTCAAGAAATTAACTGGGATAAAAATGAATAAGATAGGATTAAGGTTAAGACCCTCCTAGTGATAAGGAGAATCGAGAAATGGTTAAAAGAAAAAAATTGGGGGAGCTCAAATTAAAGTTCCACATCATTGTACATCAATAGTTGAATCACCAACCCCAATAAGCTCCTCTAACTAGCTTATTGCTATCTGTGATGCAAGTACTTCCAAGTCAAAAATTAGAAAGGATCCTATCATCAAAGAATCCAAAAAATCCCTTACAACTATTCTACCTCCTTATGCCACCATATCAAGGATGAAAAGTAAGAGAAAGAGTTAATTTCCTCAAAAAAAGTTGTGGATTTAAATTCTTAAGAGGAATAAAAAAAAGCAATAGGTGATAGAGAATATGATTCACCAATGGTAGTGGAGGTTAGTGCAAAACAATAAATAGAGATTTCTTTTGTTTTTGTTGACCTAATGATTATTTCAAATATACGTTCTGATCAATTAAATCTTGATAAAGAAGTCTCAGCCTCTGCACCTAAATGGTGAGAAAGCTCAATCAACAACAAGAGAAAAGTAGTCCCATTTATTTTCCATTGAAAGACATGGAAAGTAAATGTTTAAGAAAAACTCCTAAATCTAAGAAATTAAAAACATCCAGGGTAGATGTCGACCCTAACACAGGGAACTGGAGTGCAAAAATAGCTCAGCTAAGAACTAATTAAGAATTTCAAGATCCTATAGTTCAGGATTTTACAATTGAAAAGATAGATCTTGGGAGTACATCACATGCCATATATGTATATCACCTTGAATCATCTACCAAAAGGATAGTTAGCTGAACCTGGAAGGATGAAAAAGACAAAAAGGAGTTGAAGCAGACCTTGTGGTCAATGGTAGAGTACATTGATGCCATTCATAATCTAGATCCACAACCTATTGCCCAACTACACCTATCTTTCGATCCAAAATCACATGTCAATCAAAAGATGTTGGATCAGATACACAGAAGAAAAAAGGTTGCCAGGGTATTGGATGATTGGTTGGATGGCATCATCAAGAAAGGTATAGAATAAATTCATAAACTGAAGAATGTATATGATCTAACCATAATTACTGTTGAGTATTTGAAGACACAAAATGCTCTATGGATAAAATATGAAGGCAAATATATGAGTGTTATCAATCAAATTGATGAGGTACAAAACTATGGAATAGCAATGTTTTTATCAAAAAAGAATTTAACAGGTTTGGATGAAGATGTACTATATGCAAATAAGATAAACATAGAATGGAGGAATTTAGTATCCTAACAAGGATGAATTGAAATCACAAAAAAGATCAAAGAAATTACTAAATTCACTCAATCTTTAAACCATGATATACAATGTATTGATGTAAAATACATAAAGGATAATGGAAAACTAGAAAAGCACATCAATAATATGATTGAATCCCGCAAGGAAAATATCATCATCCTTAAAGAAAGTGACAACTTATTAACATAAAATTTCTCTTAGATTTAAAAGGTAGAGTCACTTCTTTGTCACTGCATTGACACACTCCTAGAGCACGTGGAGAAGATGGGGAAAATTTGGAGGGAAGAAAACATCTAGAAAGCAAGGGTAAAACACATTAGTATTCCCAATCTCTAGAAAATCTAAGAGTTTGTTATAGAATTTTAGGAATGGAAAGATCAACATGAATACCCAACCAAAAACAATAAATCTAGAGATTCTAATCCATCACTTTAGCCATGATCTTACTTACACAGTTTCTTTTATTTAATTATTCTATGGGTTTTCTATTTAAAGCATGATCTTTATTTTAATTTATAAAAACTAGATCTTGTATGGGTTAGAGTTACTTTAACTCTGGTTTACTTTGAAAGATTGGCTAATTAGGACAACTATAAATATATATATATATATATATTTATTTATTTATTTATTTAGTTGTTAAAAATGAGGAGGGAGAATACTGAATAAAAGGAGATAAGAAATTTTAGAATTGAGCTGCTATTGTTTACAATATTTATGATGTTTGTCTGAAACATTTTTCATCTATGAATGAAAAAGAGAATCAATTACTGCATACTTAGATCTGTGCATTTGAGTATTTGAAATTGGGTTTTCTATGTGAAATCTTCATTCTTATGGTAATTACTCTTTCATTAGACAATTCATTGTATGTGTTATATATACAAATATATATATATATATATACATATATATATATATATATATATATATATATATATATATATATATATATAATCCACTGTTGTTATAGAAAAGGATATCGCATTCATAGCATGATTATGTATGGATGTTAGTTAACCTTTAAGCACATTCAAGTTAAGTATATCATGATGTTTAGAATAATTTGAATTCATTGAAAATATTAAAGGGAGCTGTACCTTAATTTATAGGAGAACTATTCTTGATAGTTCATCCATTTATTGTTTAAATTATTTGTTTTTGAAAGAAGAAGGGTATTGAGTTAAACTAAAACATCTTTAGATAAGGAAAAATATGTTAGCTAGCAGTTTTTGGTGACTCCACTAGGGAATGAAATTGAAGTCTTTACTAAAAAATTAGTCACGTTAATATGAAGTAGAAATGGTGCTTCCACATGAAAATATAGTTCTTATTTTACAACCTAATCTTGGTTTTCAACATGAGCATAAAGATATAATTGGTCAGTTAAATACTCTTGCTTGGCATAATCGTAAGAATATTGATGATTATAAGAGGGCAAGTAGAGTATTATAAAAAGAAGAAGAATTAGCTGATAATTTGAGATTATTGTTACTTAGGCAAAGGAGGCAAGCAGAAAATGTAGCAAGGAATCAAACCCCCTGAAGTGCGAAGAGATTATGAACAACATAGAAGTTAATAGTTAAAATATCATAAGCTAGATTCTAGAAGATACACAAGGTCTTTGAGAAGAGAGGGAATTGAGAATCTTAATTTTAAACATTGCAGAGCCCAAATTTTTCTTATATTCCTACCTGTGTTAGAAAAGCTAGAAGTAGACATCCTAGCCCTCCTAAACCCTCTACATCCTCTATCTGTTAATCCTTAATTCTTTCTGGTATTATCTTTCCTTCTGCCATAAGCTTTTTTCCAATGGCCCAACCTTGGGGAGTAGCCATAAGACCTCTAAATTTAGAAGCCAACCTAAATCCTTTACCTAAAAGTGCAAGAGAAAATCTACCCAAATCTAATGGAGATGGAAGACAATCACCAGAGGAGCATCTGAGTGCCTTTGCAGCAGCACGTGGTGTGTTAGGTGTGAAATATTAAGATGTAACCATAAGGCTTTTTATACAAACCTTAATTGATATTGTAGAAAAATGGTTTTATCATATAACTAATTCCTCAATCACAAACTAGAATGATATGAAAACTATGTTTGAAAATAGGTTCAAAAGTGTAGAAGACAAACATTCTCTTCTTGCTCAATTGACTCAACATAAGAAGGAGATACATGAACCCATGAGGGAATTTATAGTCAATTTCAATAGAATTGTGCACAAGATTCCTACTACTAAAAGGCTGACTGTTGAGAATTAGAAATGTTTCATTATTAATTATATGACTCTTGATATAAGTTTTCATCTCAGAAGAGGTGAAATTATTGATCTAGCAACCGCAAAATCCTTGGCAGTTGGATTAGAGGATGATCTTATTATGGCTAGAAAATGGAAGAAAGAAGTCCAAAAAACTAATTCTCAACCCTCATCCTTTACGGATCATGTGGTTCAAAGACTAGTCAATGATATGATTGCCCTAAAAAGACAATTACCTAAGACTGGTACTTCATTTCAACAACCATATCAAGATATTAGCAAGAGAAATTTTAATCAATAGGCAAATTCTAACAAGACATTACCACTTACATTAGCACAACCAAGGTTGACTATTGAAGCTCCTCCTAGAAGAGTAACATGTGTACCTTTCATTTGACTACTGATCATGATAGAAATTCTTGTTTGGAGATGCTTAGATATGCTCAAATGACTGCTACTCAAGATGTGTTAGGAGAGGCTAGTGAAGAAGAAAGGAACATTTAGGATCTTGGTGACTCTGAAATATATTTCCTAGAATATGAGTCTAATTCCTAAAAAGGAGGTGAAATATTGGTTACTCTTGAAGATCCTTCATGTGTTGTCCTTACTAGAAGTCAAAAGAATCCAAGATTTTCTAATACTCAAGAAGTACCTGTTAAAGGTAAGGTACCTTTTACTAGAACCTCTGATACTAATCTAAAGATCCAAGAAAATAAATTATTACATAGAAATAATCATGAGACTTCATTTGATATTTTAGAATTTTGTAAATCTATAAAGACTCAAATATACCCTACTGAATACCTCATGTTGAAATTCAAAGAACTTGATAAATTGGTTAAATATGTCAAAAATGGCCCTACACAAATTGAACCTGAGAGTTAATTAAATGTTAATACTAAGTCTCCCATTGCCCAATTATTTACTTTTCCACCTGAATCACCCACTCATACTCCTAGAAGGCCCCTTATTTCATCTGATGATATCTCTTATATGGTTGATATGAAGCCCAACCCATTTTATGTTTCTTTGTTTATAAATGGTCATAAACTTAGCAATTGTATCATAGACTCAAGTGGTTCTAATAATATAATGCCTTCTTCTGGAGCTAAATCCCTAGGCTTATCCCTTACGAAAACATTTGATAGATGTTACTCCATGGATGGCAAATAGATTTCTTTGGTTAGATAAATTAAAGATGCATGAGTTGCTCTTGCATCCAATCTTGATAAAAAGGTGAAGTTGACTCTCTTGGTAACGGATATCCCTGCTAGTTAGGGAATGTTGTGGAGCAAGACTTTTTGTGAAGATTTGGGTGGGCAGATTAAATTGGATTGGTCAGAAGCTACAATTCTACTGGAAAAACAAAAAGTCAAGCTAGACCCTGAACCTAAATGCAAATTTATTATATACCCTTTTGATGATCTTAAGTCTCAATTTGTATTTGAAAAATATGAATTTGACAACTATTTTCTCTCTTCTGAAGACTTGAATGAATAATCTATCCTGAAGTCTATTCATTTAGATAATCTATGGACCATGGAATTTGACAACAATTGTGCTATCGCTGGTTCAAGAGTAGGGGTTGTGTTAATCTCACCTGAAGGTGAAAATTTTCCTTACTCTTTCAAGCTAGAGTTTAAAAACACTAATAATACTATAGAGTATGAAGCTTTATTGCTTGGGTTAAATGAAGCTAAAGGAAAGGGTGTAAATATACTCAAGGCAAGAGTAGATGCTAAATTAATTGTCAAATAGGTGAGAGGCATTTTTTCAATTAAAAATAATAGATTGAGACATTATAAAATAGAGTTTGGGATGAGATAAAATATTTTGATGCCTTTTCTATTGAAGCAAATCCTAGAGACTAGAACATGCAAGTGGATTCTCTAGCATTATCAACTTATCTTCTTCTCCCACACCCTAATTTCAAAAGAGATTCATATAGAATAGAACTATTATATTGTCCTGATGTCTTAAATAATGCTGAAAATTGGAAAGTTTTTTAGAATAATAAGCAGATCAAAAAATTCTTGGAGAATGTTGAGATGTTCCTGGGGACTTATTTTGAACATTCTAAAGAAAAATGTAAATAATTTAGTCTTGATCTAGGGATCAATTCAAAAGATGATGTAATTCAATTAAAGGGAAACAAAATCCCTAAAGGATTGGTCTCTCTAAAGCATTTATTTACAAGACAAGATGAATATACTAAAGGCAAACTTTTCCAGAATCCTAACAAAGTGGTGTATTATGAGAAAATCAACATTGGGAGTGAGACTGATCCCAAATGGATCTTCATTGGTAGGTGGTGTTCACCCAAGGAGAAAAATGTATTAATTAATCTATTGATTAAGTATAAGGATGTATTTTCTTGGTGATATCATGATCTTAAAGATTTTATACGTGGGTAGTTTTAGCATCATATTCCTTTGAAAGCAAATGCAACTCCATTTAGGTAGAAGCTGAGAAATTATAACCCAAAAGTTACTAAGGCTATCTTTAAGGAGATTGATAAGATGTTGAAGGCTACTATTATTTATCCAATTCATCACTCCACCTAGGTGGCAAATATTATTCCAATATGTAAAAAGAATAAAGAAATAAGAATTTATGTTGACTTTATGAATTTGAACCAAGCCAATTTAAAAGATAATTATCCCTTACCTATGATGGATCACATCTTACAAACTATTGTTGGGTCAGAAATGACGTTCATGCTAGATGGGTTCTCAAGTTATAACCAGATAAGTGTGGTTGCAATTGATCAACATAAAACTACTTTCACTACACATCAAGGAACCTTTGCTTGTAATCATATGTCCTTTAGTTTGATTAACGCTGGTGTAAATTTTCAACAGGTGATGGATTCATCCTTTATAGATCTGAAAGATAGAATTATTATCCTTTATCTTGATGATTTGACTATTTTCTCTAGAAAAAGGTAGGATCATCTAAAGGATCTAGAGATCATTTTACAAAGGTGTCAGAGTCATGGGATATCTCTTAACCCTAAGAAGTTGGTTTTTTGTGTTATAGAAGGGAAGTTATTAGGACACCTAGTTTCAAAGAATGGAATCAATATTGACCCAGAAAGAGTTAGAGCAATACAATAGCTAAGTATTCCTTATAATATAATTGGAGTTAAGTCTTTCTTTGGCCAGATTAATTTTTTCAAAAGGTTAATTCCTAATTTTGCTGAGATTACAAAACATATTGTAGGGATGATGAGTGAAAAACAAGCATTTAGATGGAATGAAGCTGCTAATAAATCATTTGAAGATATTAAAGAGGTGATTGCACAAACACCTACTTTGGTAAATCTTCACTTCCGAAAAGATTTTGTTATTTAATATTATGCTTTAGAACATACCATGTCTGGTATCTTGTTATAGAAAAATGAATTAAATATAGAAGCCCCAATAGCCTTTATGAGTGTTCCTCTCAAGAAACATGAACTTAAATATTCTTTTGTTTACAAAAAATCTTTCACTACAGTAAAGGATATTAAACAATTCAGATATTATATACTTCATTCTCATTTAATTGTATTTGTTCCTAGTTTAGCTATGAAAAGAATTTTGACTCAACAAGATGTTGGGATGAACAATAGAGAAACATGGGTTGCTAAAATTCAAGAATATGATCTAGATATTAGGCCAACCAAATTGGTTAGAGGTCAAGGTTTGTGCAAATTGATAGCCAGAAGTAAGGAAGAAGAAGAAGAAGAAGAAAAAAATTCCTACTATTCTATTAGTGAGCTTACAAGATCTATGGTTCCTAAACATGGCACACTATCTTACTTATGGAGATTGTCCCAGTTAATTATCCCTGAAGGGCAAAAGGATTTGAGGTTAAAATCAACAAAATATGTTATTTAGGGTGATGTCCTATACAAAAAGGGACTAGATGGAACCTTTCTATGGTATGTAGATAAGGAACAACAATACAAACTGTTGGAAGTTTTTCATAATGAAGTATGTTGTGGACATTTCTCTTATTCATTCACAGCACTCAAAATCCTTAGAAATTGTTATTATTGGCTAGGTATGTTTATAGATGCAAATAAATCAGTGGCTAACTGTGAAAAATGTAAAATGTTTTTAGGAAGACCACAAATTGTGACATTGCCTCTTAGGCCTATAATTATTGAATAACATTTCAAACATTGGGGATTAGACTTCATTGGGCCTCTTTCAACTCCTTCAAGTGTGGGACATACACACATTTTAACAACAATAGACTATTTTATGAAATGGGTTGAAGCAGCCCTTGTGAAGAGAACCACTTTAGATGTGGTATGTAATTTTCTCAAAGAAAATATATTGGTAAGTTTTGGTGTTCCTTAGAAGCTTGTGGCAGATAATGCAACCATTTTTTCTTCAATGGAATTTACTTATTTCTACTATGAGCATAGTATCTCTCTTTCTCACTCATCAAATTATTACCCTCAAGAGAATGGACAAGCAGAGTCCAATAATAAAAATATAAAAGCCATCATGAAGAAATTGGTGAGTGATAATCCCAAAGATTAGCATAAAACCCTGTATGAAGCACTCTGGACTGACAGGGTAACCCCAAAAAGAGCAATAGAAATGCCACCTTTTGAACTAGTTTATGGGATAGGAGCATAGTTATCATTACCTATGGAAAATTTTGTGGCTAAATTGCAAAATTTTAATGATATTAATACTTTTAAGATTCTTTTTAGAAAAGAGTTATGTACTTAACTAAGATTGAGGAGGAAAGGTCAAATTGGTTGATCGCATTACTACTCATCAAGCCAGGGTTAACAATATTTTTAATTAGAAAACTAGACCTAGAAAGTTCATGAAAGGAGATGAAGTATTTCTATGGGATAAAAGGAGAGAACCTAAAGGAGTACATGGTAAATTTGATTCACTTTGGGAAAGGCCTTTGAAAATTAATCAAATTCTTGATCCTAATTCTTTTAAATTAGAATATCCTGATGGAGCTATTTTACCCTTATCCTATAATGGATAGGATCTTAAGTTGTATTGATAGGAAATAGGTGTCTCTTGTTTTGTACATAACCTTTCCATTTTTGTCACATGTTGTGTTTTTTTTCCCCAGTTTTAGTTTGTCTTGCTTCTTTTCTTCTATGTTTATGTCTCAGTTTATGCATAACCAGAGTTTATAATTTCTCTACATTTTGCCATGTAATATAGTCCCCAACCAGAGCCAATGTTTCCTTTTGAGTCACCCTTTTTCAATTTCTAATGAATGTCCTTAAGCAAGAGTCAACTTATCATTTTCCCTTTATTCATCATATCTTTGTTTATTAAGTAAACTCTTTATTTTTAAAGTTCACTCACCTATCATCTTTTATGTCTATTTTTTTTAAAGAACTCAACCTTTGAACTTAAACCATTCTCAGATTTCTTAAGTTCAATGGTTCAATAGGTTCAATGATTTAATGTTTCTCAAAGTGAATTGTTTGTATTTTTCAATTATGTCTTTGAACCCTTCAATTGAATTTGACCCCTTTAACAAAGTTTAATGGTTTAATAGTTCAAATACCCAATATTTTGTATGGAGTTGTGTTCACTCAATTCTTTTGTATAAATTAATGTATCATTGAACCTACCACTTGAACCTCATAGTGGAGTTCAAGATTTCAATGGTTCAATAGTTCAATGGTTCACTTATTCAAAATTCAAAGTTTCTTAAAAGTCATGTGACTATTAGTTGGCCTATGTAGTTCATCTCATATCTTTGAACCTTGAAATTGAACAACATTCCAAAATTTCAATGGTTCAATGGTTTAGTGACTATACTCTCATCTCACCGCGAGGCTTTCTCTAAGTCAAAATTAGCAGGAGATTTAGAGGAGAATATATTTGAAACTCATTATAAAGTGGAAAGTTTTAAATTTTGTGAGGTTATAGATAATAATTACTCATCAAAATAATGCTTAAAAATTCTTGCCATTAATGCATATGTCAGAGTTCACGTCTTATCAAGCATTTTTAGCACGTATTATTTTGGTTTAATTATTCAACCTAGTTAATCTTTGTATCAAGATAGAATAAGTCAAATTTAGCAAACAAACATACTAGGGCATGCAAAGGAGAACAACACAGGTGGTATAAAAATTTTGTTACTCAAATACAGAGAGATTTTAGATACATTTAAGGTGATTTCTACTCTTATTATAAGTTGTTTCCATTACTTGGTTCGAAAGAAGAATCCTTTTGAGTTTCCAGCATTGTTTAAGGAGTTTAATTTTTTTTTCATTATATCCTCCAACCTATAGCCATGAAATTTGCATGTCTCAATTATGATCATGGTCCTGGTCTCATCTGTTCTCTTCCTAAAATTGGGGACACCTCTCTCATCCAATATGACTTAGAACATTTTAAGGATAGAGCTAGAAATCCTATGTCAAATCCAATGATGTAGAACATAGTAAAAAGTTTTTTGGTTAAAGCTATGGCCTTTCCCATTACTATACATCCCTTGAATTAGTTCTAGAAAGCATGAATAGATATGAACCTCAAAATAGGTACATCAGAACTGTAGATGGTAATGTTTTACTTCATATCAATAGACAAACCCTAATGTCTATGATGAGATTTCTGCTTAAGGAATCATATTACGACCTCAATATTACATCTTCCTATGGTTATTTTTCATTAAAGAAAGAAATTTACAAGAGCGTGATCATAAGGAATTGGTTATTAAAGTTCCAAAAAGGGGGTTCAAGACTACCCAGACCATTGACAAGAAATCATATGATTTCAAAAGTAAAAGATATTGTGGTGTTACTAAACATGCTAAAGGGTAATGCTCAAGCATATTATTGGGAAGACTAGATGTACTTTTTCATACAGGTGATCCTCCAAGGAGAGCAATATGTGGACAGGGCAAAAATTGTAGCTAAATGTTTGCATTTGGGTCTAAGTAATTTTTTCGGGAATAAATATTTTTACATGTCCTTGTAGCTCTTCTATTGCATGGCATCTACAAGATAATGGGTAGGGCTGCCTAGTACACCCTTGGTTGAAGATAACAAAACTTAAGACTATTACCCACAACTACAAATGCATAGTTGCTATGAGAATTACAGGAGGGTTAATGATGTCTTTACCATAAAAATGTCTTATGAATTAGAAAACAAAATCAATAAGAGGATGTCTGATGAGGCTATGTAGCTGATCAAGATTTATGGTAGTTTCTTTATTTAGTTTTCCAAGTTAACTTATATTAGAGTTGGGGGTTTTGACGGTGAACCTTTGAGGTTACCTAGGTATGTTTTTGATTGTTTTGTGTTGATAGAAGTCTGCAGACAATTAGTACATGTGGATAAAAAATTACCAATGAGAAAGAAACTTGGTATATTTTTTCCCATTGAACTTGGATGCTATTCATGTTAGTCAGTATCTAATGCTTTTAATTTGGAAGTGGATTTTCAAAAATTCAATTTTTAGTGCTTCATGGCTAGATCTTAATTTGATATCAAAGGCTTTGCTAAGAATAGCTTGGATTTTAGAATAGGGTTTTTACATATTCCCCAATAAGAGGATTATTGGGAGGATTGTTCAGATGAATTCGAGGTCAGAAGAAGATTGTGGTCCAAGTTCTCCCTAGGACAAATAATTACCCTTAATTGAAATAGAACATTTCTAAAATTTTTGATAATGAAGAATAAGTGACTGATTAGCAATTTGAATAGATAAAATAATCACCTATTCTAGAAATTGACTAAGATAAAAATGAAGAAGATAAGATTGAGGTTATGACCCTCTCAGTGATAAGGAGAATTGATAAGTGGTTGAGGGAACAAATATTGGAGGGAGCTAAAATTAAATTTCTCCAGCAATGTACATCAATAGTTAAATCACCAGCCCCAATAAGCTCTTCTAACCAGCTTATTAATATATGTGATGCAAGTACTTCTAAGTCAAAAAATAGAAGGGATCCCATCATCAAATATTCCAAGAAGGCCCTTACAACTATTCTACCTCCTCGTGCCATTGGATCAAAGATGAAAATCAAGAGAAAGAGTTAGATTCTTGAAAAAATAGTTATGGATTTAAATTTTGAAGAGGATTCAAAAGAAGCAATAGGTGAATTAAATATAATTCACCAATGATAGAGGAGGTTATTACAAAACAACAAATAGATATTGCTTTTGATTTTGTTAACTTGATGATTATTTCAAATATGCCTTCTAATTAATCAAATATTGATAAAGAAGTGTCGGCCTCTACACCTAAATGGTTGGAAGGCTCAATTAGTAATAACAGAAAAGTAGTCCCATTTTATTTATCATTGGAAGACATGAGAAGTAAATGTTTAGGAAAAACTTCTAAATCTAAGAAATTAAAAATAACATCTAGGGTAGATGTCGACCCTAACACAGGGAATTGGAGTGTAGAAATAACCAACCAAGAACTAATGAAGAATTTTAAGATCTTACAGTTTAGTATTTTATAATTAAAAAGATAGATGTTGGGACTACATCACATGCCACAGATTTACATCACCTTGAACCATCCACCA